>DF357283.1:109768-211884 GCA_000787875.1 Solanum virginianum | reverse complement strand
ACTTGAAGCAAACTCTATTTTGCTTTCCAGCCAGGCAGTGCTCACACTTTTCTAATTTAGCACCTTTGCAATCTGACAACAATTATTTCTTGGCTAGAACATTGAGTCCTTTCTCACTGATGTGGCTAAGTATCTTGTGCCATAACGTTAAAGATTTATCATCCTCAACTGCATTTACCATATTGGCACAAGTAGAAGTCGTAGTTCAGTATAGACTCCGATGTTTTTCGCCATGAGCCACAACCAAGGAACCCTTAATGAGTTTCCATTTTCCTTCACCGTTGGTACTGATATATCTTTCATCATCTAATCCCCCAACATAAATGAGATGCAGACGAACATCAGGTGCATACTTCACATTGTTAAGAACTAGTTTAGTTCCAACACTAGTTTCTAAACAGATTGTACCAATCCCAACCACTTTAGACATAGATCTGGAACAACTAACCTTTCCTTGATTCCAACACTAGTTTCTAAACAGATTGTACCAATCCCAACCACTTTAGACACAGTCTCATTACCCATACTCAAGGTTCCAAAGTCACCTGGAGTATAAGCAGAGAAAACATCTTTCCTGAATGTCACATGAGATGTGGCACCAGTGTCCACAACCCAGCTTGACTCATCACAAGAAAAGAAAAAATCTTTCCTGAATGTCACATGAGATGCAGCACCAGTGTCCACAACCCAGCTTGACTCATCACAAGAAACATTTATCAGATTAACATCAAGAACAGTGAGAAGATCTTCGGTGGCAAGGCAATTTTCATTGCCTTCTTCTTTATTTTCTTCTTTTTCCCTGTTTTTCCTCTTCAACTTTTGGCAAAATTTCTTTGTGTGCCCTTTTATACCACAATGATAGCACTCAATATTTTTAAGTTTGCCTCNNNCTGTCATCGGAGAACCATCAATATATTTTAGACTCAACATCTGCTTTATCAAGAATATTTTATTGTTCCCAGTCTTTCGAGCATATAAACTTTCAAGATGTTCCCATAGGGTACGAGCATGTGTTTCCCCAGAAATATGATTCAACACATTATCATCAATCCATTGTCTGATAAATCCACAGACCTGTCTATGCAACAGATTCCACTCTTCATCTGTTTTATTTTCAGGTTTTTTAGTGTTAAAGACTGGTTGGTAAAAATTCTTGACATAAAGCAGATCTTCTATTTTTTCTTTCCAAATGGCATAATTAGTGTCATTTAAAGTGACCATTCTACTAGTGTTGGCTTCCATTATTTTTTCCAAAAAATTATTAACCAAAGTAATTCTTTTCTGATGTGGAAGTTCACATTATGCTGCAACCACAGAGCATACTTAGACAGAACCTGGGCTCTGATATCAGTTTGTTGGGAAAAAATAAGGAATAACACAAAACAAATATGGCACAAAAATGGAAAAATAACGACATCAAGAATTTTACGTGGAAACCCTTCTAAATAAAGGGAAAAAACCACAAACCAAGAGGAGCAATTGATATTATTATTGTAAGGAATTTTACACTGTGTAGGTACGAGTACAATACTCCTAAGAACTTCTAGACACAAAAAAAAATACTCTCTTTTGATTTTTCACCTTACCAAAAAATATCTCACACTCTATTTTTCTTGACAAACTATTTTTAGTAAATAGCTTATGGTATACCTCACAAGATAAAAAATACTCAAATGTATTTTTCTTATGACTCTTTATTTTTTCTCTCAATTTTGGTGTGTAAATGAAGGAGCTTTGGAGCTCCTTTTATAGGCAAATTTCTGCATTCATTGATGTCATCAATGACATGAAAAAATTGATCAAAGTTGGCTGTAAATTCAAACATTGTTGGCTGCCAATTTCAAACATTGTTGGCTGCCAAACTCAAACATTGTTGGCTGTCAAACATTGTTTCTAAGCAGCAATTTTGAATTGGATAAAGGGGTTGGACCCCACATAAACATGTGTATTACATGCAAAAAAGACGCGTATGTACGGTGTTTGTGAACGTTTCAATGGTAAAAAAGCTTGATTTGTCATTTTTACCCCTACTACATGCCTTTATATATATATTTATTTTCAAATTAAAATACACTTTCTTTTTCTTCTTTTTATTAAAAATACACAAGCATTTGTCTCTCCATTTTTTTACACATTTTTTGCTTTTTTTGATAAATAATGAATTCAATTTTATTTTTTTTGTCATTGTGGAAAAAGAGCTCTAATGAAGATTTCTTGGTGCGCAAATAATCCAGGTCGTTGGTTTCTTGGATGTGAAGATGGTCGAGTATGATATAACAATTTTTCCGTCAAAGAGAAGTGGTCCTTGTCTATGGAGAATACACATTTTTCAGACTTCGAAACATACCTACCTTTATAGAAGTGACCACCATGGTGAAAAATAGCTATAAGATGACTCATATCTGTAGAAGAAAAGTAAAATTACAACAACAAACTTCAAAAACATCTACCAAAAATTAAACTTTCAAAATGAAAAATCGAACATACCTGATTAAATCGAAGGACGGCAGCAACAAAAAATGCAAACTCTGATAATTTTCTATAATGAATCTTCACTGATTTCGTGACTTTGGGAGTTTCTATAACCGACAACCAAATCGAAGGACGGCAGCAACAAAAAATGCAAACTCTGATAATTTTCTATAATGAATCTTCACTGATTTCGTGACTTCTAGTCGGAATAGTCGATGGAGACTTAGGGTTTTTGTAAATTGAAAAGGGGCAAATGAAAGGATTAACGTGTTTTGCCCCTTTTGTCATATTATTTTTTAGAATTATAATATGTATAAATTCAGCTGCGACGTGTAAAGGTTTTGCTTGCGTGGACGAATGTAACATCGTAACATTGGATGAAAAAAATACGTCATCTCGATTGTGACTCACGCGTTTAGGCAGCTTGGACCTAGTGTTTAAATGTTAAGGAATGAGTAAGTTGGAGTACATATTTGTACACTTTGAAAGTTTAAATTTTAACTTAAAATTTCGCTTCAAATTAAGAATCTAATTTACGTATTATGCCTGTTTTTAATGCATCAAATTGAACACCGCAGGAAAAAACAACTTGGAGAAAATAGGAAGTTGGGATTTGGTCAAAATTTGAAAAATAATAAACAGTAATACAGCTACTATAGTAAATGGTCAAAATCTGTATACAATGAGCTTTTCTTTTAATGCTAGTACATTTAATTTCCACAGTTTGTCTAATTATTAGTAGTGGAAAAATGAGAATATTAAGTTACATACCTAGGTCAACTCAACAGGCACTAAATAAATGTCCTTAAATTTGGTATAATCAAGTCTGTAGTAGATGAAAATGAACAGGAAAAAAAAGTGATCCATCCGTTTCAAATTAATTAAATTTTTAAAGTTTTTTTTTAATATTCAAAATAGTGAAATTATTCAAAGTTCAAGATGAATGTTTGAAGTTTTTTTTTCATATTTGTCCTTTCATTTATTGAAGTTTTATATTTTCTAGGAGATAAATTACACTATATAATTATGATTTTACAAAGGGCAATAGTAGAAAGTATGGTGTAAATTATTTTTGAATATTTTTCTTAATATGTGTGTATTATGTCACAAATTCAATTAGAATAGAACTGAAGAAGTGTTCAGTAATAGATGATTCTCATAAAGTGATATCTAATTAATAACACACACATTTTTTTACAATCAGATTAAGAGTCTGTTTAGATTGAAATTTTATTTTTATTTATAAGTCAAAAGCCATAAGTTAAATAATTTTAAGCATTTTAACTTATAATTAAGTGCTTATGAATATTTCTTTAACTTAAACATTTCAAACATACTTAAACGCTATTTTGCCATTAAAATATTTAAAATAAGTCAAAGTCAAGACTCTAAATTGATGTAACTATCCTTCATATGTGACGTTTCTTGATAATGTGGTAGTTCTATAAATTTGAAATTTATATTTTAATTATTTTAAAAATAATTTTATTTTTACTTGTTATTTAACATATCAAGAAAAAATAATTTTTCTGTATATTATCCTTAGCATTGTTTTCTTATATCTCCAAATTATTTTTAAGATCTAATACTAATGTCATGCCCCGGGAGAGTACCCTAGGCGTAATTGGCACTCGGAGGCTATTGCTAGCCCCCAAACGAACCACCAAGTCTCATTGCATTTGTTCAATCAACTTACATCTTGAAGGGTATCCTAGACATAACTGGCACTCGTAGACTATTTTTAGCCCTAAGGGAACCACCTAGTCTCATTGCATTCGTTCAATCAACTCATAAGCGAAGATATAAAGAGAATAATAGACTATCAGTAGGCTATCACAATCACTATCATAAAAAGTACGAAAGAAGTATCTCAATAGAAAGGAAACGAGAAATAATCAATCCCAACATTAACAATCAACTTTATATGTCTATGAAGCCTCTATAGTTATCCTCTAAGAAGGTACCATGATAGTTCATGACTACCATAGTCTAATGAAATAATCAAGAGTAAATGAAAAGATAAACAAGTCCCATGAAAGCAAGGGAGGACTCACTAAGTCTCTGTTTGGAAATCTGCGAACCTCAACGATTAGGTCTACATAATCTGCGTCATAAAATGATGCAGCGCCAAAGGGGCGTTAGTAAGTGAAATGTACTGTATGTAAAATGGGCTAAAGTAAACAATTCGCAATAACAATAGCTCCTAAATCACTCATCCTCAACTCAGAGTAAAGGATAGGATTCTATCACCTCATTATCTATCAAGACATCATACAATCACATCAACATCAGAGTACTATCAACAAGGAAACCTATTTGGGAGTTTCTATAACCGACAACCACCACCTATGAGCCCGGTGATGATACAACAAAGAGATGTCACTGCCACATCCGTCCGGTACATTATCGGAGTACAGGACGAGTCTGTCAGGGATCCCAAAAGAAGTTTGTCAAGTCCTCTGCAGGACAAAGAAAACATCCACTTTCACGATTCAATCCTCTCCTACGCTGGCCACGTAGTTAATGAGTACGAGTGTGATACACTTTTATCTATTTCGGTGCTAATACTCCTCCTAGGATTCAATATGCTCATAAGTCTATCAAGGTCAGACTGGTTATACAACCAACCCCCCTCTAAGGCATGGTCTTCCTCTCATCTATCATTTGATCAACTCAAGAAATAAATTCTCCCTTTCAAACTCTTATCTAAAACTCATTTAAACCTAAAGGATATCACTTTCATCTATTTCAGCCATCACAACACTCATCTCAAGACTCAGACTTCATCAATCATCACATTCAAACAATCAAGGCTCTAGACATTACCCCTAAGTTCATTCTTTCGGTGTTAAACAAGGGAAACATGCAATTTAGGTAAACAATCATACAATAATACATATAATTAGTAGATACAAGTATGATGATCATCAATTTGAGATAATATATATAAATTAAAAATAATGTTCAAGAAGTAAAGATAATGTTCAAGAAATAAAGATAATATTCAAGAAGTTCTTTAAGAATCACTACTCAAGGCCCATAACCTAGCAATTTATAACTTAATCTACACATTGGGGCACATGGAAGAACAATTTCATGTTTTTGGATAGCCTTTACATACCTGGAAAGTTAATATTACCATCGAAGTTTGATGAATACTTACTTTCTTGGAGAAAATCCTCAATCTTGGTAGTTCTTTTAAGGTGAAAGAACTTGGAAGGACATGGGTTGAAAGAATTCTCTTTGATTCTTGAATTATTGACTTAGACTCTTTAGAATTCTTGATGAAGAACCATAATTTTTGAAAAAGAAGAGTCAAGAAATCCTTTTCTTGGGATTCTTGAATTCGTTTTCTTGAAACCCTAGGTTATGATTTAAAAAACCTATTAGAGATTTATGAATAGATGAAGAAATTTGGGTTGGGTAGATTGAAATTAATGAATAATAACTTACCTTGAGAAGGAATCTTGAAAGCTAATACTAACTTGATGACTTTCTTGATGATTCTTGAGCGTTTATGTTTAGGAGTGAAGGGAAAAAGTTTTGATTATGAAAACTAACGTTTTATGCGTTTTGGGACCTTAAATAGACACTCAAAGGTTTTTGGATAAAAGTACCCTCAAAATAAAAGAAAAAAAAATGTCATTGCTTATCCAGTGAGGGTCCGCCTTTGGTCCGCGACGCACTCCGGACGCGGACTTTTGGACAGCTCGGCACCCCTTCACTAAAATGGTCATAACTTTTTACTCCGAACTCTAATTAAGGCAAAATCGAATACATTGGAAAGCTAATTCAAATATCTTCAATTTAATATATTATGAGTCATCTAACTCATGATACTTTAGGAGATATGGTCGTTTGAAGTTGACCCTTCTATCGACTCATACGAAAACTTAATTGCTAGAAATTCTTTGGACTTGGCTTGATGTAAAAGATCCCTTATGACTCTAAATCACACCTAATATACTTTAAATACTTAGGAATTGATCCTAGCATATATATACAACCTCCGAGTCATTGGTTCACCTAACTTGTATAAATCTTACTTTGAAACTTAAACGCTAAGAAAGTTTTTAGTTTAACTTCGTACTAGAGGGTCCGTATGACCTTAGATCATCTCCAATTTTATTTCCAAACTAAGAAATTAATTTTAACACCTATACTCAATTATGAATCATCAATTAAAATCATATATCATATGAAAGATGACTCGGTCTTAGCTAAAAAAATGAATTGGGGTGTTACAACTAAATGTAATGCCGAGTCTTCCCGAAACACTCTTTATACTGATAAAATTTACGTATATTTTCACTGCATATGTTATTATTGTAAATCTAAATATAATAAGTAAAACTGACAAAAGGAGAGTTTTTTTTTTTTCATTCTTAATGCAGAGAACTAAAATTATAAGTTGAATATAGTGATATTATTGAATCACCAAAGAGTATGGAAGGATAAATACATTTTTTCAATTCTTAATTAAAACTAATTAGAGCAAATCAAAATTAGCTAGTTAAATTTCAAATATAAAATAATTAAGATATAAATGAAAAATTAATTTATTTAATAAGTGATAGAAGTAAGTTGTAATGATAATTTTACTCTTGTTCTATAACCCGAGACATATACCACGTACTCACTCATATATCAACAAAATAGTATTCGATCAATATTATTACTCCCATTTTCTTTTTGTTTTTTACAAATATTTTGACTTCATAATATTTCGACCAATTGTATGCATTACTATGAAATCTTACTTTTTCATTTTTATTTAACTCTTTTTACAGGAGTGTCATGATTATTTGTAAATTGTTTTGGAGTTAACTTACTAAAAGGTTGATAAAATGAAAAAAAGGAAAGTTCCAGAAATCCACTTATCATACTATTGATTGATTAGATTGTTTAAACAAAATAAAATACAAATCTTAATTCATTTTTTGCCCCCAAAAATCGATATTTAGGAAAAAACATAGGAAAGATCTTTTTAAAAAACTATATTTTCACTTTTGTTCGCAAATGATTGAAGAAAATATTTTTCTCCTTTTTCTTGAGGAGCTTCTTCAATAGTGTAAACATGAGTTTATAAATTCATAGTTCAATAGGTAAAGAATCAATATGTTATTATATAATTTTAAAAAGTTATTTTAAATTAATAAATGTGAGTCATTTATTATAATAACAACTCTTTGATTCTTGTTCTCAGAAATTTTATTGATAGATGATAAATTTTAAATAATTTAATTCAAAAATCTGAAATAATAGACAATATTTTACTATTATTTAGCTTAACGTAAAAGAATAGTTAACTTAAACTTAAAAGTTTGAAAGAATAGTTAACTTAAACTTAAAAGTTTGAAAGAAAATTTAAAACATTCCACTAATATCATGACTATGTAAGGAAATAATGGTTTTTAAAAAAGTATGAATTGTACTTTTTTAATATATATAATAAGCAATTTTCTAGTGTTTGTTTATAAATTATAATAAGACTTTTAGTGAAGAATTAAAATTATTTGACTTGATATATTGAAATAAACAGCTGATAAGTTGATGTTTGACTTAAATATTATGCACGAATTGTATACCGAAATATACAAACACTATAAAAACTGTGAATTGTATAGCGAATTATACAAATGGATACAAATATTGTTGAATTTGTACAAACACTTCAATAAATATAGTTACAAAATGTAATTATCCAAACTATAACATGAAGCATAATTAAAATTTATATATTTGTTATTTATAAAATTTGCTCCAATATAGCATGATTAATTATGGACATTGTCAAAGCATTTTTTTTTGGAACATTCTCATGATATGATTTCCAATTTATATATATTTTTTGCACAAATAAAAAGTGAAAAAAGACAAATATTACTAGAATCCAACCATAAGATGCCATTACTAGAAAAGAAATGATGGTAGTAAAAGAGTTGTCTATAGGATGGATGTGCCATAATTTAAGGACGTATAATATTCATCAAAAAAGACCCGACTCCTTTTCCAATGTCCCAATCACATTAATATTTGGTCGACAGTTTTAGCTGTTTTCTTAAGTTTCCTGTGCTTTCACAGTGCCACTTTACACGCCACCTCGACAAGTACCACCGGATTCACAATTTTATATAATATTTTTTTGATATTAAGTTAATTGTTAGAGAATTTTTGATGTTTTAAAATAAGTGAATTGTTCATTTTTTTAAGGGATGTGTTAAAAAAAGAAAATTTTAATTTTATCCTTCATTAATTAAGTTTCTAAAGTTAAGTTTTGTATGAGAAATAAATGATACATTATATGAGTGTGTGGAGTTTGAAAAAGATAAAAATAAAAAAGCATGATTAAATTGTATCTCTATTTCTTTTTCATAATACGTGTTAAATGACCCAACAATTCACTTAATATGAAATAGAGGGCGTAGGTATTTTCTCTATATCATTTTATGTAGCATCTTTTAATTTGATATACTCCCTCTGTCTTATTTTATGTGGCAGTATTTGACTTGACACGGTGTTTAAGAAAAAAAGTACTCCCTCCGTCTCATTTTATGTGGCACCCTTTGACTTGACACGGTGTTTAAGAAAAAAAGTACTCCCTCCGTCTCATTTTATGTGGCACCCTTTGACTTGACACGGTGTTTAAGAAAAAAAGAAAGACTTTTTAAACTTGTGATCTAAAATTATTCTGAGATATTTGTGTGGCTGAGAATCATTTCATTAAGGGTAAAAGGAGAATTTTATCGTACTTGCATTGTGGGAGATGCCCGCCCATAAGATCTGGCATGTTTCCCGCCCGAAAGAATCGCCCACTAGCTAGCTAGACTAGTGGGGGCTTGTGTGGAGGCATACTAAAAGATCGTGTGTTTTAAATCGAACATATATAATACTTGTTTTTCGTGAAAAAAATGGGGTGGGGTGAGGGGATAGGGGCTTATAAGGTCATGTCCGCACCAGTGAGCTGGAATCGACTGTCATGTGCGTCGTGTACCTAAGTTAAGTCAAAAATCATAATAATTTTTGTAAAAAAATTTAAAAAATATGATTGCATGATAATAAATATGAGCATAATATGAGTTAGGAGTACACTCCCAATCAGGAATTTTTTTCATACTCAAGACTCAAATTCGAAATCTCTTATTAAGGAAGGAGCAGTTTCATCCGTCGCACTATATCGTAATTTGGTGGTAATCATGTCCCTTTCTTTCTTTCTTTTTTCTAAAAAATAATTGTACATTTGTACTAACTTATGTGTGGAGATAAAGAAAAGAGGTAGCTAGGACAAATAGTGTCTCACTCTTCAAGGCTTTTGATTTCGTCTTCATTCAATATTGATTGATACAATTCATTTATCATCATTATAAGTTTTGGGACCCTTTCTTTTATATCAATAATTCATGCACGAATGGATCATTTCTCATGTCATTTTAACAATTAATGGCTTTGTACTTGTTTTCTTTACGTAAAGAAAGGTTTTGTTTTTAGGTTTAACCATTATTGATTTAGTATCCATTATCGACTGTGACTAGAATGGTGACACACAATTCTAAGTGATCATGAGTAATTCAGGTTAAAAACGAGCTTGAGAGAATAGTAAGAACGTTAACCTCGATTTATTTGAATATTTTTTCTTGAATAGGACCATCTTTATGAATTGGCTAGACATAACTAGCCCTTTAAGGTGATAAAGACTTTTCTAATTTTCTGAAGTTGGAATTTTTTATAAGCGTGTGAGAATACTAAATATTCTGTTACATTCTTTAATGTTGAAAAAATAAACTTCTATTTGACATTTCATCTCCATATTTTGCTAAACGAGGAGTTTTTATGACTTTTTAACTATAATTTAAGAAGAGAGTGAATGAAAAAATTCTTAGCAAAATACTTTTGATAGCGCCTAATTAATATAAAGAAATAAGGTAAATAAGTACACTAAAGTAATTTAATTAATCAAACGTATACATTTTTGTTCTAATTTATATTTTTTATTTTATCAAAAAGAGAATGTCGTATATATGCTTCCTTATTTACTGGGAAAAACTAAGTTTGTACTTCTTTAAATCAAATTATTTATATTTATATACCCCTTTACATTTTATATCCCCGTACTATTAAAATTCGCGCGCTACGTCATGCTGACATCAACACCTACTTGTATGATATACCGATATAGTATACATATGCCAATAGGGTATCACAGATGATTAAGCTCAGTCATATATAATACTGATATAGCATCAATATACCGACGGAGTATCACAAGAATATATTTTCTACTAATTTAGAATTTAATAAATAATTTTGTAACTTTAATAATTTTCTAGTCCTATACGATAGCGATATGGTATAAATATGTAACAACTCATCTTGAGATGAGATGTTCCAAATCGGCAAAACACAAGAGAGATGCTGAGTATATAAAGTAATAGACTGCTCTATATACTGTGATGCGCCTTTTCGTATGAGCCCAAAGAGACAAATTCGTGATGGGCTAGCCCCAAGAGCAAACAATACTTTACAGTGTTGACCTCAACGAAGACGCTGAGTCCATAGAGGGGGTGTATATAACAACCCATCTTGAGATGAGATATCCCACATCGACAAAACACAGAAGAGATGTTGAGTATATAAAGTAATAGACTAGTAAGACGCCTTTTGGGGTGAGCCTAAAGGGATAAATCCATGATGGGCGAGGTCCAAGAACGGATAATATTTCACAGTGTTGGGCCAGGTCGTTACAAAATATATCGACGAAGTATCATAACGAATATATTTTATACTAATTTAGAGTTTAAAAAATTTTTTAAAATATTTTTTCTTATTTATTTCTTTAAAAAAGTCATTTATACCACAAAGGATTGAACTCATTCTATATGATACCGTTATGGTATATATATACCGCCAGAGTATATTTCATAGTATTTATGTTGATGTCAACAAAGGGGTAAGTGGGTAGAAAGGTAAATAATTTGGGTCATAGGTCCACTAAAAATAAATAGTTTAGATTGGATCTATTAAAGATAAATAATTTCAAATTAGGTTTATTTTGTGTACTTTTTCTTATCTACTATTAGAGCGTCAATTTCTAATCATTTTGTTATGAGTGAGATGTTTCAAGTATATACAAATATTTATAATTTAATTTAAAATATTAATTTTTTCTTTAATATTTGACAAAACAGATAAACACCATCACATAAATTGACACGAATCCAGTCAGCAACTAATATGGAAGAAACTATTTTCGTATCAATAAAGTAAAAGTATTTCTCGGAACAAAGTTGGGAAAGAGTACAAGACAATTAGAGTTTGGACAAAGTAAATTAATTATTATCCCAAGATAAAGCACTATCACATTTCGAAAAAAATGACTTTCTATTTGTTTTAATAGTTTTTTTGAATTACAAAAGATTTTTAGTTTTACATTAGATAATATATTTAAATTATAAGAGACAATAGATAGTGATTGAATTGAACCCATGGACCTTAAGTTCATCATTGAACATTTGAAAGTACTTTATTCAAAAGCCCTCCATACAAATAGTAGTACAATTTGTCTTCTTTTTTCAATGATTTACTTGAATTTATGACTTGGATTGGTTGGTAGAGCACATCGAGGATATACGAAAATTTATAATATAATTAGTAATGTAAGATAATTTAATGCATATAGTAACATGAATGGTTAAAGATTCAACTATTCAAGGGCTTCTCAAAACTTTTTTCTTACTTATTTTTTTTATCATATTTGTGGAGGGTATTTTTATAAATAAGTATTTTCTTTTAATTAGCTGATGCATATTATTTTTAATATATCGAACCAAACAGTACACAAAACAATAATGATGCGAATATAATTGATACAAGCATTATTTGTATACTCCATTTAACATTATTCTTATACATACTACAGTAAGACAATTCTCGAAGACATCTTTAAAACCAGATACAGAGCTACAAGTCTGTTGATAGGCTAAACAGAGTTTAATAGATTTAAACAAATCTATATCTATATCTATAATTTTATTTAATAAATCAAACCAAACAGTACATAAATAATTCTATTTAATATATATAAATAACATATTTAAAATTGAGTAAAATATTTTTAGTGAAATTAGAATGAATAATTCCAAAATTCTAACTCTATTAGTGTCTAGAATCATATCTGCATGATCTCTCATTGTCACATTCCCACCACTCATTCTTTTGGGCCATTTTAATTTAAATTGTTACAATCATTTATTAAATCCACTCATTTTTATTATTTAAGAGACAGCTAGACATAATTTTAATTAAGAGTACTATTAGTTATTAGTAGTTATAAATTTTAATTTCATAAGATGAAGTCATATAAACTAATTCAGACTAAACAAGTCTTGTTAAGTACGATAATGATATTTTTCCTTACATCAAATGTCAATTTTGTTCTACTAAATGATGTTAATTAAGTGGATGTTCAGTGTACTTGTCATACACTGCTTCCTAGTGAAAATTATTATAATATAATTAAGAGTATTTAGACCCTTTTGTTGAATCCTCAAAGGTCAATTCATGAAGTGATCATTAATGTGAAAAAGATCCACTTGTTGCTTAATATTTAATTTCTTCCATAGTTAGCTAATCAAGTTTACCAAACTATTTGCTTTATTAGTATGTTTTTTTCTTCGGTGGGGCACATCCACTTTCCAAGTCCATGTAAAAAGAATTTTTTTATGCAACCAAAATTAATTAATAATTTCATAAGTTATATATATGATTGATCAATTAAATAATTATATTTATTAGGTAAAAGTATAGTATTATTTTTATATATAAAATATTATATATATATATATATATATATAGAAATACATAGGGGTAAGGGTCACTGAGTTCACGTAAACAGTAGCGGAGCCACATAGCAATTATGAGGTTCATCCGAACCTCTTTCGGTGAAAAATTATACATACTATTTTTATATGGTAAAAATAAATTTATGTATATATAATAGACGTCGAACTCCCTTCGATTAATTCATGTGTCTACTTCTTAAAATTTTGAGCCCCTTGGATCACCACTGCACGTGAATTCATGCTTTCCTGTCTAAATCATATATGTTAGTATTATATTTTTATATAAAAAAATACTTAAATATAGATATGTGAATTCACATTTGAAGTATTATAGAATTTGATAATAATTCAATGCACATCTATAATTGAGAATAAAAAGTTAACCAAATTCAATGATAAAAATCTAAAAGTCAAAAATCACTTAAATTTATATCTTAGATCCACTTTTTCGTAATAATACATCCATTCTCTCAAAATTCTGAATACCTCTTTGTTAATACACAAAAAAATATATACTATTGCTTAATTGTTGTTTCTATGAGTTACTATTTATTATCACTTTTTTCAATTATTAAACTATGTGTAATAGTTTAGGGCACTTAAATTTATCACATTTATATCGTGTTATTGTGTGATTGGTCTTAATCAAGATGCACTTAATCATTAACTACAACCTCCAATTATAATATATTGTAAAATAAATTCCTAATATTAGTGTGAGCTGTCCTCGCCAATAATTAATTACAGCATGATATAAAATCAATAATCTTGATTTTTTGAACATTAATTATTTGAGTCACTATCGCTACTAAAAAGATATTATTTTCCCAGGCCACTTAAATTTTTTGAATAATAATTGTAGCACAATATAAAATCAATAATCTTGATTTTTTGAACATTAATTATTTGAGTCACTATCGCTACTAAAAAGATATTATTTTCCCAGGCCACTTAAATTTTTTGAATAATAATTGTAGCACAATATAAAATCAATAATCTTGATTTTTTGAACATTAATTATTTGAGTCACTATCATTACTAAAAAGATATTATTTCCCACTTAAAATTCTATGGAGAAAAATATTCATTGGCCTTTTCACATATATACGTTGATTGAATCGGAGGAAAAAATAGTTACGTTTTCATACGAAAAATTTTAAAAGTTCAAGTAAAATTTTATTTTTCATCATGTATTTTTTAGTGAGCTAATTAGAAAAAAAAACTCATGTTCTATAGCCCTTTTTTTTTTAATTAATTCGCAATGAAAAGAAGAAATATTTGCTTTTAACAGTGCAAAAATATTTGTAAAACATAATCTTGGCATTTTTCAAAACTTAATCTTATATTTGTATTAAAAACATCATTATATATGTATAAATATTAGATTGCTAACTCAGATAGTAAAACAAACTATACATTTAATTGTAAATATATATAAAATACATAAACTTCAAATTATAGTTTTGTCTGTGTTGATAGTCGAAGAAAAATAGATATAAAGTGTAATGATATTTTTTATAGTATGAGACCTTTTAAAATAATAATATAAATTTAACTCAAAACAGATATATCACATCGTGACAAGAATATTTTATGAATTGTTTTAGTCTAGTAGTTAATATTAGAGTCAATGATTCAACACAATAAACATATAAATGGGTAAGTGCATAAATAATTTATTTTAGATGCAAACAAGGTTTATAAAAGTTTGTAAGTTGGTAGGATATATATAACTAAACTTTAGGTACGTACATAAGATTGAAATTCAACCATTTTGCATGCACTTCAGCTACAAATGACTCAAGCCATTTTTGTATTTACTTCGAGATTTATTATGTCTAATGTTCAGTTAGACATATTGCCCCAAAAAATATGTTTTTCAAATATCAATAGTTCAATACATAATTCAACACGCAAATTTATTTCAAGTAAATTCAAATATCAAACATGAGGTTTAAATATAACAAACTTCAATCATCACCTTCTCAAACTAATTAATAACAAAAGTGATAAACTTATTTCCACAATATTAATTAATCAAAATGTTCAAGTAGGAAAGGAGGACGGAGAAGAGACATCGTGTTTTATTTGATGTTCATGTTAAATAGTTTTAAGAAAAATTAAATAATAATATCCAAATAAGATATGTTGAATTGTTTATTATAAGACAACTATAGAGTGATGGTATGAAATATCCAACTTAATATCTTTGTCCGTTTCTATGAATTGATTTACTATCTTTATCGATAATTTTGGAGATCCATACATAAAAAAAGAAGAAGGAACTTTGTCGGTCAAGAAAACTCAATTAATGTGGTGACATAACGATTAATCTTCAAATAAGTTCATAAAATAACAGGTTATGTAAAATTTAATTTGAAAGGATAATTGAATATAAAAGCTATATTAATATGTATTCATTTTTTAAAAAAAAGAAATCATGCAGATTTGATTCAAAGCGGAAAAATAATTTAACTTAAAAATTATGAGTTAGGAAATAAAATAAAAATATTTTGACAAATTATATTTGACAAGTTCAGAGTGTCCACCATGTCTCCGTCCACATAATGGCGAGGAGAGGAGAAGTTTCACATTAATTACTTTAAACCTAATATTGAAAAAAAAAATTATTTTCTCAAAGTCAAATATTATTATTAATCTTTTTTGAAAAAATCAACACATGTATCATGCATTTCCCACGGACTTTACCAACAAAAATGGAAGACAAAAAAGATGGAGTTATTTTTATTTGACACCAAAAATAAAATAATTAGAGATTTTAGATATAAAAAAATATAAAATTTGAAATAAAGTGAAAATGAAAACATGATATTTAAAATTAAATTATATTTGGAAAAGAATATAACTTGAAAAATATTTTTTTTTGAGTAATTTGAAATAAGAAATATGAAACAAATATTTCAAAATTTTTAAAATTTAACTTCAAAATGAACTCTAAAAAATTACAACAATTCTATGTTCAATCGCTCATACATAATGTCTTAATACAATTTCAAAGAAAAGTGAACTTATCCATGGCCAAGATCTAAAAAAAAAGCATTTCGTTCACATTTATTTATTTATTATTTCAAAAATAATTTTTTATTTTTGTTTATTATTTTTAACGTATAAAAAATATAATCACTATTTTATATTTTACCCTTGATATTAATTACTTAATTCAAAATTATTCTCAAGACTTACAACTACATATCAATTAATATGAACATCGTGATAAATTATTCTCAAGACTTACAACTACATAAAAAGTTTAAATAAAATAAATAATGAAAATATATCTCAATTTTAAATAAATCAAAGTCAATTATATGAATTTTCTCTTTTCTCAACCGAAATGCAAAAAGATCTCAATAACTGATGCTTCTGCACCACCAAATAAATGATGTAATTTTAATTTCTTTTAACTTTGACCTTTTTTGGTAGTTGAGATTTTCAAAACGAATATTATTACTCCTCAGGTAAAGTAAAGGCAAAGACGTCAATTTGTCAAATATCTATCAAATCAAAAAGCACTCACTTTCTTTAAGGAAAAAAAACAAAACAATGCTATTAAATTATTATGTTCGTCTCAAAATTTAAGTATAATGTTAATTAAAACATAATTTAAATAATTATTTATTTTAAAATTTTAAGGTAGTAAAATAAGAAATTACTAGACTACCTATTATCATAATTCTTGACTTTTGTACTCTCTTATATAGTATTTGTCTAATCATTTTTTTTTTTTGGTGTTTTCCCTAGTCTACACGAGCCTCTACATTAGATCTATTATTGTCATTCTCTCACATCTTCTCATCAATCCATATAATATATGCGTTCCTTTTTTTTACACGTTCAAATTATCTCAACTGTTGCTGAAGGCCATTTTTATCTTACCTCGTATGTTTTCGTTCTTGATCTTGTTTCTCTTTAGTATATTTACACATCTATTTAGATATCCTCATTTTTGTCGCTTTCATCTTATGAATATATGAATTCTTGACTGACCAACACTGTTTAATTTATACAACAGTCACCCCCTTTTTCTCTATTGCTAAAAATTAAAATATTGTAATGTTACAAATTAAATATTTTAATAGGATAATTTTTTATAAACCGAAAGAATATCAGAGCACAACTCAATTGGATGCCATGTCCGTTCAACGAAATTGCTATTTGTAGAAAAATGTCAAAAAAAAAATCGTTATATATATATATATATTTTGATTCTGACATATTTATGAACTTAATTTAAAATATTATAAATAAATTCTAAAAATAAACAAAAAAATACATTATCATAAAAAATCTGACAACTTTAGGAAATAAAACAAAAAATTGACTATTCTACCCACGTAATCACCCATTATTCCCACGTGCGAACTGCAGCAAAAATTTTCACACACGTTCGTATCTATCGCTCCCTTCCACATGGCATCTCAAATGGGCCCCATCACCCGACCCGACCCGACCCGAATCACATTCACTATCTCATTGATACATTCTCCATCTTATATCAGTTGAAATATTCATTCAATTTTTCATGTTCTAAAAGGTCCGTAAACGAGAATGAAAAGAATTGTTTGTTACATGGTTAGATAATCCATATATAAAATAATTCGTTATGAGCGATTATATGTTTTATTTGTATAAATATTAATTATGCATGGATTAGTTATTTATGTACTAATTCTTTCACTGTATATGCTCATAATTTATACATGTATAATAGATATTTAGATTGTAAATTTGTATTAATTATATATAGATATATATCCTAATAGCCTGTAAAATATAATATTTCATTCGTTTATTTTTATTTATTATTATTTCACTCATCGACGTCAAACTATATGAATTTTGACAAACATTTTAAAATATATTTTTCATCATATTAGTATGAAAAATATTGCAACCTATAACATTTTTCATATAGTTTTCAACCATCTAAATTTTAGATTATAACTTTAATAATTTAGTCAAGTTGACTTTGAAAAAAAAAAGTAAAAATGAACAAAAAAAGTATAATTTATGCAGAATTTGATACGCACATAACTCACATCTAAACCAATTAACAAACGAACTTTTTTGTTTTTGCATGGGAGAGGGTGTCTTTGCCACGTGGCAATCTAAAGTGGGCGATCCTATCTGGGCTGGTGGGACCCGACCCGACCCGGGTGCCGTCACCGGATATATTTATCTTTTTAGGCTTGTGGTGCGTGCGTGAGAGAAATACGATTAAAATTGACTTTACTCTGTTCCCAGGGTGGAACTTAGAAGTTCGGAATTTCATTTTTGTTTTTTTTCGTTTTTTTTAATCTCTGAAACTCACGTAAATTGAAAAAATTAAAAAAAAAAAAAGAATTTTATATTTTCAAGATTTTATAACTAAAAGATGGTAGAGAGGGTGTAAGGAGAGGAGGAGGTTGAAAGAGAATAGAAGGAAAAATTAATTCTTCTTTTTCACGTTTCTTCTTCTCTCTTTATTATCTAAAATAAAGATCAGATTTTTATTCATTTTTCTGTATCAAGATTACATATTCTTGATACCCACAACTTCTTTTTCTTGTTTCTGAAACGCCCTTTTCATAATCTTGTTAGTGTAAACAAAGGGTGTGGGTGGTGGGTGTGGAGAGAGATGGGGGGTTGTGTATCAAGACCAGATATTTGTATTGGAGGTAGATTAGGAGGTTCAAGGAGGAAAGGTAGGAAGAGAAGAAAAATTTTAAAGAAAAGGGTGTCTTCTCATGTATCAGATCGATCAGCTGATAAAGTTGATAAGACTTTCCCTTTGGATCGCTCTTTCAACAATCCTACTTTCAATGGTACTTTCTTGTTCTTGTTTGTGTGTACATTAATCTGTAATTTAGGAATTTGTTAGTTTTCTTGTTCAATGTAATTGTGATTATTCGTTGAATGTGTTAGATTAGCTAATAGTAGTTATTATCTTAGAAAGTTACTTTCTTTGTTGTTGAAGAAAATTGGAATCAAGAAGAAAGTTGAGTTTTTGATGTAAGAACTATTAGTTGAGTGAGCATTTGAGAAAAATCTAAGACTCAATTGAATTTTGATCTATTATTGCTGGTGGAATGTGAAACTAATCTGTGTTTCGAGTTTAATTTTCTTGACTTGGTTTAGTTATGTTGAATTGAGTTTGGAGATGTGGAGGTTGGTAAGCTACATTTTTCTTTGGTGGTATGGTTTATGTGGGAAACAGACAATTTTTCTTTGGAGTAGCTCATTTTTTATTTTTATTTTCTTATATTGACTAGCCACTAATTTTCTTTTTTTGTTGTTACTTTTCTCGTTATTCGTTGATATATTTTTTCCTTTTCATACTTGCTTTAGTTTGTTTGTTGTACTCGAGCTGAGAGTCCTCGGGAAATAGCCTTTCTACTTCCACAAGGTGGGAATAAGGTCTGCTTACGCTCTACCCTCCCAGACACTGCATGTGGGAGTACACTAGGCATATCGTTGTTGTGGTTGTTGTATTCCCCTATATGCTAAATATGAGAGGGTGGATTGGTTTGGGATTAGGGAGAGCCTTAAGAAGTGGTTGAGATGAAGAGTGTGATATTGTGTTTTAATGGTGTAAAAGTAGCAGGTAATGGCCGGGCACCACTGTCATAAAGAAACAAAAATACTTTAGTGGTGTAGCATAGCTAATTCCTTAATTACAATAAGGAAGTGATGGTTCCAATGACATCTTCAAGGCTTGTGCTAATAAATGGATGGAGGAGGAAGAAGCAAATGAAAAGGAATTATTTTGACAGTTTTATTGTCTATGCGATGCATTTAAGTGTATGGTTTGGTACACTAAATTGCAATGTACATTATATATGCTGTATATATTATATAACACCTGGAGAGATGAGGAGGCGACACCAAATTGTAGAAAGGCATATGATTTTTCTTCTTCGGATGAGATATAATACCTTAACTCTCATTTACCTTTGGATCTTAGGTCGCATGCAGCTGAATGGTGCTGATAAGTGAAATGCTGGGGATTGGACTCTTTTATTGAACAATTTGTTTCTTGAATTAAGTAAATTAGGATAATTACTTCATTAGGAATTTTGAATAGCGTATTCTAGGTTCAGTAGTGTACTCTTCTAGTTTACTTTATGCGTGCCTACTGCCAAGCACCTTTTTTTTTTTTTTTTTTTTTTTTTTTTTTTTGTCTTTTTGGAAAATATATATGGTAAGTCCCACACTCTCATATCCTCGAATATTTTCCCTTTTCACCTTGCTACATTGTGATTCAAACACCCAACCTTAATGCAGAGGATCTTTACCAGTAGGCTATCCTTCGATTGGCAGTTACGCACTCAGGTTTTTATTTGGAATAGAGTTTATAAGCTTGGCTCCGCAAGAACTTTCTTTTTAAGTCTCTTCTCTTCTTTTAGGTCGAAATATCTAAATTAAACACAATTGTAAGAGTATAGCATGAGGAGCCGAATAGTAGCATATTCTTTGTGTCAAAAGAGACACTGTGATTAATGGAAGTCATACATATACTGAGATTATCAGTATGCTTCGCGGTAATTTACTGTACCTGTTGAAGTCCCGAAAAAAAGACGCATGTTGTTTTCTTATGATAAAAATCGATGATTCCTTTTATCTATTTTATACAACGCTAAATTACTGAATTTTGCTAATACCCTTGCAATGTTTCCACTTATTCTAAAATCCACGGTGTTCCTTTGAAAGTGGAACTAAGCAGGTGTCTCTTAGATCATGATGGATATCATCTTTATCATATCTTCAGTTACCTTTTAAACATTCCTGGGAGGGATGCTTTGCATAGTTTAGCTTCAAGTTCTTTCTATCTGTTCAACCTAAAGCTGAATAGTCTATAGAGGATAAACCATTGGAACTGGCCTTTGCTAATGTCTTGTGCTGCTGTATAATGCAATAACAGGAAGTACCGAAGAAGCATGGTTTGATTCTGCTGCAATATTTGATTCTGATGGCAGTGATGAAGATTTCCAGAGTGTTGCTGATGGTATGGCTTCTCATTTCAGAATATACTTTCTAACTGCTGTTGGGAAACGGAAATGCTGTGAAATTAAATAGAAATGCGATCACAATATTCTGCAGATGTGCTTTCTCTCAACAGTTTTGATTGTGGGCGGACTAGTGTAGCTTCTGCAACAGATGTTCGCCATGGGGATGTTGATGTCAATGCCCACCACAGATTATCCACCGACCTGCAGAGGCAAGGAGAATTATCAACAAGCAATCCTGCTTGTAGCTCTGACAGTGGTTCAGCTAAAACTGCAACCAACCCAAGCAGTATGTTGCGTCCAAAAGACGCAGACTCTCAAATGAGACTTAGTGGACCTCACAGTGAGGTACAGCCTGTGTTTCTTGATGAAATCTCTTCCTCTGCTTATGGAAGCAGTAGAAGGGAGGATGGCTTGTTGGATAACTGTGGAATTCTTTCAAACAACTGTTTGCCCTGTCTTGCATCCACGGTTGCACCAGTTGAGAAGAAACAATCTCTTAGCTCTACTTCTCCAAGTGCAAGGAAGAAAGCTTCCATGAAACTTCCCTTCAAATGGAAAGAAGGAAATCCTGCTGCTGCTTTACGTAAGTTTCTATATCTACCCTTTTGCCCTTCCTATCTAATTCCAGCCTTTTGATCTTATTAGATGCTTCAGTGCAAAGTTTCTGCTTGTGCATTTATAAGTGATTGAGTTTTCGTATCTATTCTAATAGTCAATGCCATAAGTGACTGGGGTTTCACATGTATTTCTAATAATTGTCATTGCTCTTTCCGTAATTAGTTTTTTGATAAGGTAAGATTTGATTGAAGACTGTAATACTGTGACTACCTTTTGTCAATTGCACAAATGTATCAACTGGCTTATGCTTCATCGACAATGTGCAATAATGAAGAAATTCCATAAATTGCTTTTTTGACCTTGGCCTATTACTGGATTTAACATTGTTGTGGTGAACTATTTTCAATCCAAAAAGAACTTGTTATATTCCACTGTCGTCATCTTACTGCCAAAACTTTGTCTCATCTGATGCCAACAAGAAATCTTATTTGTAAATTATCTTCAGCTCTCCTAGAAATATTACTTGCAGACAGTCTTGGACAATGTTTGAGCTGTTTATTCTTATTTCTAATTTATAACAACAACATTCTTGTCATGGTCTTTGGTCGAATCAAATTATCTTACCTTTGTGATTTCTATACTTCTCTCTGTGGAGTTATGAACATTCTTTCTGAGCTTTTCATCTTAGTAATTTGCTTTTGAGGGTGTAAATTATTGAGTATTTGCTGAAGGGTGTACAATTTTCGTTGATCTTGTGTTATAAGACTAACTAGCAAAATCAGGAAGAGAAGAAATGAGGAACGGGGTTACTATGATCATGAGTAGTGGATAACATTTGCATCATACGTCAATGTTGAACATGAGAAGTTGCACTCTATTTTGATTTGTAAATAGGAAGCATACACGCCCAACTGCTAAACAGATCAGGGAATTGAGTCAAAACAAACTGACTCTTATCCTTTTTATGTGGTACAGTTTCATCTAAAGCCCTGCTTCAAAGACCAATAGCTGGTTCCCAAGTACCAGTTTGCCGGTTGGAGAAGAAAATGCCTGATAGTTGGTCCCATATTGAACCAGGCACTTTCAAGGTTCGAGGAGAAAACTATTTCAGGTAAAGTGCTTCACTCTCTTACCATTCACATGCACACAAATGCATGCAAAGATATTTAAAGATGTGTCTAATCATACAAACACTTGGAGCATCTATATGGATATGTGCATTTGTTGTATAAGGTATTTCATTTCACATATTTTCTTTTGTGCAGGGATAAAAAGAAAGTGTTTGCTCCAAATTATGCAGCATATTATCCTTTTGGAGTTGATGTATTTTTAAGCCAGAGAAAAATATTTCATATTGCCCGACTTGTGGAACTTCCTTTCATTGAACATTCTGGAACACTTCCTCCCATCCTTGTTGTGAATGTCCAGGTATGATTGGTTTTTGAATTTGTAGTAATGAGTATTTACGTCGTCTTTTTCTTGATCTAACTTCCATAAAAGCTTTTACGTTCTGAAAGTTGTTTTAAATGTTATTTGTTTGTTCATTTTAAGTTTGTTACAGCTTTTCAATTGAAGATAGGTATAGTTTCCATTCTATAGATGCAAAAGTATTCTGCTGCTTCATTTTACATTGTATGAAAAAGGATGTTGAATTAATAGTAATTTCTTCCCCCCTCATGAGGCAGTTTGAGTAAATGAATGTAGTGTAACCAGTAATACTACTTTATTCATGGTGTGTCCTAAACTCCTATTCGTACAAAGTTTTATTATTTAAGTAGTCATTTAATTTGTGGATCTTCTATTTAGCCATTTTGTAGCACTCTTAGCCTTGCTTTTTGCTTTTAGTTGTCTATTTCTCAAAGTGCTCCCCGGAACAGTCAACTCAGCCTTTTTGGACGTCATGTCCTCTGTTGAAATTAAATGTATCCATGTAGGCATCCCAGGATTAGCCGCTTTGCACTTTCTTAATTTTTTTATAATCACAGAATTAACTTCATATACTTAATTAGTCCCTCATGTTGTGGAGTTACTATTTTGCTTCTGCAGATCCCATTATATCCTACTGCAATTTTTCAAGGTGAAACTGATGGTGAAGGGATGAGTTTTGTCTTGTATTTTAAGCTTTCAGAAAGTTACGCTAAGGAACTTCCTCCTCATTTTCAAGAGAGTATCAAAGTAAGTTTCAATATTCATTTTTCTCATATTTTTTCCTTTTTCCGTGTATGACTGGTTTCAAAGTCAGTCTCTTGTAGTGTTGGTTTTTCCATTTGATTCTATCATCTATTTCCGCTTTGTTTGCAGTTCTATCTATTTTTTTGTACATCCTTGGCAGTGTTGAGTCATAATCACTACGTCTTTTGAAGCTTGCTATCATGTCTTCTGCGTTTCATGATAGACCATCATATTTCCTTTAATCAGATTTATCTTTGTTCTTTTTTGGCAAACAGTCAAGTTCCTGTTTGAACTAATTCTCACTTTCCTCCTGTTGTCTTATCTTGGACAGAGGCTGATTGATGATGAAGTGGAAAAAGTAAGGGCTTTTCCTGTTGAACATACTGCTCCCTTTAGGGAACGATTGAAGATATTAGGTCGTGTAGCAAATATGGAGGAACTCCCATTAAGTGCAGCAGAGAGGAAGCTTATGCATGCCTACAATGAAAAGCCTGTTCTTTCACGTCCTCAACATGAGTTTTACAAGGTAAATTTGGCCAAACATTTTTTTCTTTTTAAAGCTGAGTACGACTGTTGCCCGTTTTCTGATTAAGAAAGAAATATATAACTAGGTTTTGATTCGTCTTTTGATTCTTACTTTTGCTGCTAATGATCTTTTTGCAGGGAGAGAATTACTTTGAGATTGATATAGATATGCATAGATTTAGTTACATCTCTCGGAAGGGTTTTGAAACATTCCTAGATAGACTAAAGCTCTGTTGTTTGGATGTTGGGCTAACAATTCAGGTAAGTATCTGTCTCCAACGTGTTCCATAATTTTTTCTTTTCTTCCAGACTCTTTTTCGGCCTTGGAGATCATTTTTTCCGTCTAGGTAATGTCTTTTACCACTTTCCAAGCAGGGAAACAAAGCTGAAGAATTGCCAGAGCAGGTTTTATGTTGTATACGGTTAAATGAAATTGACTATGCGAATTATCAGCAACTGAGATTGGAATAGCGACAGCCCTTTGAATTAGCTGCACAGACAATGGAAGTGTCAAGATATTGCAAATAAAGAAGTAACTTAGAGAAGTTCAGTTTTCCCTTGCTTTTGGTGCCCACCTCGCTCGTCTCATCCTGTACCCCAATTATCAAAATCTTCAGTGTCGAGAAGATTTTAAGTGTATCAGGTTCAACGGGAACTGCTAAGGATGATTCTCACATTCAGATCATCATATTCGACAGATCCTCCTTGGACTTGCCTGTTGGGGTCCAACTCCTATGCCACCTAGCCTTTTATGACATGAGTTCTGGACAAGTCGATAGCTTACATTAGCTATATATGTGTATGAATTCATGGACAACATTGAGAAATCAGTTAATGGAATAGATTCTAATTCATTCTTTTTGTTTGATAATGTCCCAATCTGTTCAATTACATTTCAGCGATATGGATTTTTAGTGTTTTTCATCTTAATTGACAACATGTGAGGGATTGAAAGGTCATCATCTGTGAAGGACACACTTGTTAATTTTCACCAAATCACATACTTTTAGTGCTTGTGTTCTTGCCTCCGTGCCCCGCAAACATACGGGTAAGGTCTGCGTACATCCTCCCTTCCAGTTGTATATTTAGCAACTTACCATGAATCATATGTTATTTGCTATATGTATATAGTGATTACTGACTAGGTAGAGTAGAGTTGCATCAACAGTTGAAGTCAAGAATCGCATTAGCAGTTTGATCACATATTGAATTGTTTTTACAACATTATGTGAAGAGCGACTGAAGCTCAAGATTTACAGGGAGGAAGGGGTTTCCCACATAGACCTCTGTTTCCAGAGAATGATGTCCGAGGAAAATCAAGAAATGGCTTCCCATAAGGTATTTTTCCTTCAAGAAGATTATCTGAAAGGTTCAATTCTTTCAGTTTTCTCAGCTTCAAAAACTCCTCAGAGATTCTGCCTGTGAATTGATTGTTGTGCAGCATCAGTCTTTTCAGAATGGTCAAATTGGCCAGCGACGTTGGCAGGTTAGAGCTTAATCCATTGTTACTGAGATCCAAAGTCTCTAGTGATTTCAATGTTCCTATGGAGGTTGGTAATCTACCTTTGAGTAAGTTATGCGATATGTTCAAGTGTTGGATACTTTCTTGTCCTCCCTTGCCAATCTGCTCGACACCACTCGAGAAACTGTTATCAGACAGATCAAGATATGTCAATGATCCTCCTGCAAACTTGCTCTTTATCTGGAAAACTTCATTCACACTGCCATCTAGCTTGTTTGAGTGAAGGTCTAGCACTCCCAGAATCTCAAGATTGGTGACAGTTGCAGGAATCTCAGACACAAACTTGTTCTTAGAAAGGTTTAATGAATAAAGCTGAGAGAAGCTGCCAATCCAAGCTGGAATCCTTCCTGAAAGATGGTTAGCTGACAAGTCTAGTTCCAGCAGTGACTTGGGTATGTAATCTGGAATTTCACCATGAATTTCACATCCTCCCAAGTATATTCGCGATAATGATGGCAACTGCATGAGCGACTTGGGAATGGTTGACATATTCAGATGGTTGAATGAAAGGTCCAATGATTGAAGATTTGAAAGGGAAGAAATTTCACGAGGTAACGGTCCTTCAATCATGTTATGAGATATACTCAGGTAAAGAAGCTTGGAAATCCCTCCTATTGATCTTGGCAACTGACCAGATAATTGGTTGTGACTGAGATATAACTCTGTTAGTGACTTCAGATTACCTAAACTTGAAGGAACACAGCCCTTTAGCTGATTGTTTGCTAGTGAAAGTCTCTGAAGGGAGGTCAAGTAGCCAATCGATGAAGGTATCGTTCCATTGAGGCGATTGTTCTGCAATCGTACAAAGCTCAGAGAAGACAGTTTCCCAGGTTTGGAAGGCAACGGTATCTCTCCCTCGAGCTGGTTGGCATTCAGGTAAAGAACTGAAATAGAATTTAGTCTAGAAATGGAACGAGGGATTATCCCCGTTAGCGAGTTATTAGACAAATCAAGCTCTTTCAATTGTTCCAAATTGCCAATGTTTTCTGGTATATTCCCTGTCAACAAATTATCTTGAAGACACAAACTTTCTAAATGTGTCAACCTTGTTATAGACTCAGGAATTACACCAGATAGTTTATTTGAATGGACATCCATTCTTCTTAGATTCTTGACACCTCCAATACACTCGGGAAGAAAACCTGAAAAACCATTTTCTTGGAGATACAATTCTTCAAGTTTAGACAACTTACAAACACTTTCTGGCAATGCACCAGTAAATTTGTTACCAAGAACGTTGATTTTCCTGAGATTTGGAAGATGTAAACCAATCGAAGGAGGGATTTTCCCCGTTAGACCAACGAGTTCACCTATATCGATAACTTCAAGAAAATCGACAAGTGTGATTGAAGGTGACAATTCTCCTACCATAGCAGATTGAACTGGTGCACAATCTGAAGTATAGAGACCTGGGAGACTCATACTTACAACTCTTCCAGTTTCATTACTACAAAAAATACCTTCCCATTCACAACAATCTTGGCCAATCCATTTACTCAATCTACCAGAAGTGTCTGTATGAATCCCAGCCTTGAAATCTTGAAGACCCTTTAAATCATTTGGATGACAAGACTGAGTTTTGCAGATAGTTGTGAGAGTTAGCAACATAAGAAAACAAACAACTTGAGAAGCCATTTTTGTTTCTACAAGGTTTTTCTTCTTTTCTTTGGCAGATATTTGTGAAATTGGGTAATGATGGTCAAGACAATGATTTTCTTTCTTACTTTACAGATTGTAATAATGATGAAACTGTTGTATTTATTAGAAAAAGTTAGAGATAAAAGAGTAAAAAAAACATTATAGAAATGAAGACAAACAAATCTAGACTTTATTAAACGTTACAATTGTCAGTTTACACACAGTTTTTAGGATAACTAAAATAATCCTCTGCATTTGCCGGCAGTGTTGACAGATGACCAAAGCTTTTGGTCCCTCAAAAATGCCAAACCACTATTTTGTCCTAAGAAGCCGCTTATTTTGTCAATTTTTACTCTGAATTTAACTTATATGCATCGATAAAAATATTTTTTTTAATACAACTTATTATTACAGAAAACAACAATAATATACCTAGTGGAATTCCACAAGTGGGGTTTAGGGAGGATAAAATGTACGCAGTGAGAGGCTGTTTTCGAAAAACCTCTGTCTCAAAAATCAAGCTCCATAAGCAGAAGATACTAGATATGTAAAAAAAAAGAAAGGAAAAGAAAAAAGAAAGATGACTAATAATGAAAAATAAATGATAGTATGTTAATACGATAAAGTAATAAATATAAGACGGATAATGACAAACACAAGACATAAAGACACGACTACTCCTACTATATCACAAGTTCATACATCAACCTACCCCTACTAGCCTATTAGTCTTCTACACTAATACGCAACCTCTTCTCCTTTTTATCTACGGACATGTCTTCATTGAGATGAAATTTTATTATATCTTGTCTGGTCATCTTCCTTTAATATTATTACATAGGGCATAACATAATTTGTTTTGATGATTTAGACAACACATCATAAGTTTGAATCCTACCTTTAAAGTCAAGTCCACTATTTAAATGGAAAAAAGTAGGATGTATGGGTTATTATATACAGAATCTTGAGATTCATAGCTATAAGAAATGAAATAATTATCTATTTTATAATTTAATTGTATAAAATTTTACATTATTGTTGCATACAACTTTTATTAAACTCATTGCACTACTTTTACCACCCATAGCCATAGTCACAAAAAGAAATTTACTTTCTGTAATTTATACACAACTAAATTAGCCATTATTTTACATTAAAAGACATTTACTTTCTGTAATTTATACACAACTAAATTAGCCATTATTTTACATTAAAAGACAAAGTTTTGACAGCTTTGAAGTGGTCTCACTCGTCAAAAATTATTTGTATTGGGTCAATTAAATATAAAATATTATATGTCTAATATTTCTCTTTTTTTTATTTTTATGTTTTTATATAGTTTCTCAATTCGTATTCAGACTTCTCTTGGAATTTCGAGGACAAATCAACCAATAATTTGACATCGTTGTTGAACAAAATCTTAGTTGGCTCTGAAGATTCCATTGAGGTAAGTTAAAATTTTAAGAATTAATTAATTTTTTAAATCAATACTTTGTATATGTTTTAAAATATTTTAAATTATTAGTTATTATTTTATTTTATTTTTGTATAGTTTTCAAATAATACAGAAGGGAAATCCTAATCCTAGACAAAGAAGGTAAAGTCTCTAGGGTTGTTACTACACATACATGTGAAATTAAAGAGTGTTGAAATATTAATTACCTTGTGCAAACAAAAAATATGGAAAAATCTCCCTCTTGTGATCTTTTTAGAATACTAGTAGTAATGATACTAGTAACTTTTTCTTCATCCGTTCTCAATTAGAAAATAATTATTCTCATCGTCACCACCATCATCACCACCATTGTCACCATCAGAAACTAATAATAATATTGTTACGAATTCTCATATTAATCATGACAATAATCATAGTTTCAACATTAAGAAGATCGTGTCTATCTTTTTAGACTTATTTTTAAGGTTTCAGGATAATATGGGATAAAGATCTGCACAAGATTGGCACAATTAGCTACTATTATATACCTTATATCCTCTGTAATACAATGTAATAAATGAATCGTACGTGAATTTTATCAATAAAGTTTCTAATATTTTTAATAATATGTTTCTTTTGTGAGATTTTAATTCAATTAAGTTTGAATAGTTTTATTGTTTATTATTGATCAAACTTTTTCCAGTACTGCATGTTTGTTGTGTAGGTCGGTTTAAATTGGAATAGCGATTACTTTCAAATTAATTGTTATGAAAATCAATTAATGAATTTATTTTCTTTTAATTCGATCTAATGAAATTAACTTAAAATAGTCATCCACTTAAAAATTAGTCGACGGATGTATAATCTATATATTGGCTAGAGATTATAAATATTTTTCACGAAGTGGCAAAATGTAGAACCTTTTCATTTATTTTTGTGTATTCTAATGAATAAAAGATTTGAATTAAAATTATCGAATTCTAAGTAAATTCATATTTTTTTAGGTATAGCATGGACTGGTAATGTTGAGAAAGCTTGTTTATTTGTGTTGTTGACCTGTGCTTGAAGATCATGAATTTCTTTACTAGAAGTGAGAGGTGAAGTGCCTGATTTTAAATAATATTTTAATTAGATAGGAAACAAGTTGCTCGTATATTTTATAATTTATACATGATATTTGATAGATAGATTGAAAATTAGTTATTCATATATAATTTTAATACAATATTTGATTGATAATTTAAAAACTCATATAACTAATACATGTATAAATTATGAACGAATCTGTGTAATAATGGTTCATCAACACTACAGAAAACCAAATGGTACTAGCTAATTAGGCTGATAGTTCATTCTTCAACGTGTTAGCAATATTTATTATGTAGTTTAATCTAAATTTAGCACGAATCATGATAAAGTAACGTAATTTTTAATTTTCAAGAATACAGCGTATTATGCTCTCAATGTGAAGCATTTACCAGGATAGAATGTGTGTATATTCTATGGTCCTCAGATATTATTTTTATAGGGCTATATTATATTGTTTGTTGCACTCTCAAGTACGTGTTCCATAAGGCCCACGAATACGGAGTACAAGGTAGGCCTCCACCAGCAGCTGGTGCATCAACAATGGCCAGGTTGACGATTTTTCTGCGACGGGGGTTCAGAATTCATTCAAGGCCCCGTCGATAGAAACGAACTATGTTACCCAATCGAGAACGACGTTCCAGACTCATCGATTTTGAATTTTCGAATGAAGGTCATTTCAACGAAATGTTGACTCATTTTCAAGGATTCAACTCCAAGAACACAAAAATGGCTACAAACTTGTTTTGGGCACCTTGGGAACCGAACCAAGGGCCGTTTTAGACCAAAATTGACGTATTGGAGCCATCTGCATTGACAAAATTTGCATCCAAGCGCGTTTGCTCGAATTGTTGATTGATTTCAAGAATTGAACTATGAAGAGCTTAAGGCTAAAAGCTCACACCGAACATTTTGGGACCCGAACCAAAGGTCGTTTTAGATCAAATTTGACATTCTGGAGCCAATCGGTACTAATGAAATTTTCATTCGAGCTTATTTTCTTAAAAAGTTGGCCAAAGTCAAAGATCAAAACTTTACTTCTAAAGCGACTTTTTGCACAAAACTCATTTAATCACTTTGGGAAGCACGCCACCCATATCCCAGCACTGCTTAATAAGAGCTACGGGGGCAAATTGATATAAATTCGCACGAAAGTACGAAAAACATTTTGCATGACCTTTTCCGTCTAATATTTGTGCTTTTTTTATTTATGGATATATTCTTTTAAGGATTAAATTCTCATGATTTTTGTGTTGACGCAAAATCGTGATACTTCTGAAGTTGATTTTTACTAGGATTTGTTTAAGTGTACGACATTTGTTATCTTTTTAGACTTNNNNTTTTTTGAAAAAAAAAAAAAAAAAAAAAAAAAAAGAGAAAGAAGAAGAAGAAGAACAACAAGTTTATGGGTGATCAATTAACTCGTTAATGCTAGTTATATTTTGTACCTAGATATGTAAAAAAAAAAAAAGAAAAGAAAAAAATGAACGACTAATAATAAAAAATAAATGATAGTATGTAAATACAATAAAGTAACAAATACGAGACAAACAATGACAAAACAAGATATAAAGAAACGACTACTCCTACTAATCTTCTATATCACAAAGTCATACATCAACCTAGCTATCCTTACTAGCCTATTAGCTTTCTACCCTGATACGCAACATCCACTCCTTTCTATCTAAGGACATGTCCTTGTTGAGATGAAGTTTTGTCATATCTTATCTGACCACCTCATCCTAATATTACACATAGCATAGCATAATTTGTTTTGATGACTTAGACGCATGTCATAAGTTTGAATTTTACCTTAAAATCTAAGTCCACTATTTAAATGGAAAAAAAGTAGGATGTATGGTTATCATATACAGAATCTTGAGATTCATAACTATAAGAAATGAAATAATTATTGCATAGTATAATTTAATTGTATAAATTTTTTACATTATTATTGCATACAACTTTTATTAAACTCATTGTACTACTTTTACCACCCAAAGTTCGGGAATTCTGACCATAACAAAAAGAGATTATTTTCTGTAATTTATACACAACTAAACTAGCCATTATTTCACATTAAAAGACAAAAGTTTTGACAATTTTGAAGTGGTCATACTTGTGAAAATTTATTTTGTATTGGGTCAATAAATATAAAAGATTATATGTAAAAATTTCTCAATTTGTATTCAGACTTTCTTGGATTTCGAGGACAAAGCAACCAATAATCTTGTATATGTTTTAAAATATTTTAAAATATTAGTTATTATTTTATTATATTTTGGTATATGCTTTTAAAAAAATTTAAATTATTAATTATTTTATTATATTTTGGTATAGTTAAAATAATAGAAAAGGTAAATCCTAATCGTTGATAAACAAGGCAGTCTCTAGGGTTGTTACTATATATACATGTGAGATTAAAGAGTGAATTGTATCATTGAAATATTAATTAGCTTGTGCAAACAAAAAATATGGCAAAATCTCCCTCTTGTTATCTTGTTAGAATACTAGTAATAATGATACTAGTAACTTTCCCTTTTAACATTTGATCAACTCGAAAATTACTCATCGTCAGCCTAATAATATGAGAATTAGTGATAATATTATTATTATGTTTTGATGGTGATGATAAGAGTAGTAATTTTCGAGCTGATTAAGTGGTGAAAGGAAAAGTTACTATAGTACTCTAAGCGTCTATCTTTTTTAACTTATTTTTAATTGACACTGTCGTTGTCTTGATAATATGGTAGATAAAGATCTCTGTGGAAGATTGGTGCATTTAGCTACTATTATATACCTTATATTCTGTAATGCAATATAATGAATGAACAGTACATGGATTTTATCAATATTTTAAATAATATGTTTGTTTGTGAGATTTTCCGTAATCCTATTCAAATGTTATTTAAATATTATTCGTTTTAAATTATATTTTTTAAAAGTTAGTTTATTAGCGGTCATTTTGAGTAATTAACATCTTCCCAAAATGGACATTTGAACCCTTAGGGGTCGTATGATTACTGGTTAGAGTTATGCGGGTATTTATAATGTAGACTTTAGTTATGCAAGTATTAGTTATGTACGGTTTAGTTATGCAAATATTAATTATGCAGAATTTAGTTATCTAGGTATTAGTTATGCAGGGTTTAGTTATGTAGAATTCAAAAGAAATTAATAAGCTAGTTCTTATTTCTTAATTATTAAATATTTAATGAATTTATATTTATTATACCCATTAAATAACAAAAAAAGGTCAAATATGTTAATTTCGATCCACATCTAATGTAAATATTTTTTCTGTTAGACGCATATTTAAGTCAAATAAAAAAAAGAAAGATTTTGATAGTAAATTGATAGGGGTAAATATGTAATTTTAAGATTTTAATTAATATATAACTAGTATCCACATAATTTATTCTACTTTCTATCCCGTATAAAATTATATATAGATCCTCATAAGTTATGTGAGTTTTAGTAATGTAGAATTAGTAAAACACAACCAAACACCACATCGAATTAATACATTAATAACTTTTATACATCATTTGAAACCTATCAACCAAACATTGTATAAAATTAGTCATGAACAACTTTTATTCTATTTACAAACTAAACAATGTATAAAGTTAATACATGAATAACTAAAGTTATTCATATATTAAATGGAGCCTTAACCAGCTACCAAACAACCCCTTACTTATTTTCTCTAAATTTTTAGGATTTTTATGTTAAATCCTAAAAATTAAGTTTTCTTAATTTCTTTTAAAAATTAATTGGTGACCCTGTTTTTTTTTTTTTTTTTCAAAAAAGTGATTTTTCTTAAATTAATTAAGAATAAACCAATTTTACGAAAATACCCCTTTTTTCCATTTAACATATAATATTAAGAACTTTAAATGGTTTAGATGACAAAAAGTAAATTGTATCTAGAAATGCATTTGTCCAATGAAAGACGATTTAGTTAATCTATTTTTAATATGCTCACAACGAATAGCTTAAACTTGTGTGAATTGAGTAATTTAATTCATAGCAATTCATGAGTCATGTCTTAGCTTGATAGAGTAAAACGAACAAATAAAATTAATTTGATCCTACGCGAGCAAGAAACTATTGATTTGATGTGATATTTTTTTCTAAAAATTTTATCAAGTCAAATGATGCCACAAAAAATAAGACAGAAAAAGTAACAACTATTGATTTGATGTGATATTTGTTTACTTTAACTTACATGTTGTATGAGTTGTGATCTTGGCTGGTACAAGAGCCTTTTAGATTAGTGTAATATTTCACGAAAAAGGGTGAAAGAAAAATTAATATAAATTATTCTTAGCTAACACAATATCTGTCACTCTCAAGAAGGGTACCCTAGATGTGACCGACACTCAAAGACTGTTGCTAGTCCTCAAGCGAACCACTTGACATTATCTCATTCATTCATTCATTCAACATTCATAGCAAATCAACGAAAGACTAAGATAATAAATAGTGGACATTCTAAGTCTCAAAAATCATATTCATTCATTCATTCATTTATTCATTCATTCATTCATTCATTCGTTCCTTCGTTCGTTCCTTCGTTCGTTCGTTCGTTCGTTCGTTCGTTCGTTCGTTCCTTCGTTCGTTCCTTCGTTCGTTCGTTCGTTCGTTCGTTCGTTCGTTCGTTCGTTCATTCGTTCATTCGTTCATTCGTTCATTCGTTCATTCGTTCATTCGTTCATTCGTTCATTCGTTCATTCATTCATTCATTCATTCAACGGAAGAACAAAAGGAAAGTAAATGGGCACATCTCCTCTAATCTCAAAATAATATTATAATAAAAAGGTTAGTGGAAAGAACTAGCTCACAATCTTATCCATCAACAATCCGACTCTAATCTATAAAGCTTCTATCACTATTAGGTGGTGCCAATGACAGACCCGTGGCTACCTCAATCAATAAAAAGCTAGTCAATATCTAACTCTAAAGCAAGATGAAATAACATAATGGATCCTCCAAAGTAAGGGAGGCTCATCAATTCGCTGGACGTCCAAAGATCTTCAACGATGCGCCTGCTGATGATCTCGATCCCATGTATCTACATCATAAAATGATGCAGTCCCAGAGGGGGACGTCAGTATATGAAATGTACTGATATGTAAAATAGCTGAATGAAACCAAACAGGTAGAATAGTATGGAAATAACATCAACTCAACTCATCTCAACTCAGTAAAATATGCAAGTTTAAAGTAAATCATACTCGTTAGAATATACATTTGGAAAGAAAGAATGACTACGTTAGAAATCTCATGCTTAATCAATGTTGCTTGAGAGTTTCTCTTAACCGACATCTATCCTATCGCGCTACCTTTAAGTTAGGTGGGGCACAACGAATTAGCATCGTTATCATGCTCGTCCTAAACTTGCCATGGTAAATGACGTAGTCTCTCTCTCTCTCTCTGGATCCAATGAGAATTGTCCAACTATTGAGACAAGAGTCTCCAGAACATGCTACACGACTATCCTACGCTGAGAAACGCAGTCTGGGGTGACACTCCTCACCCAACTCGATGCTCAATAATGCTCTCAAGACTAACACATGCACAATTTTCTATCAAATCAATCTTCTTTAAGACTCATATCATCTATCACCATCATCTATCAATGAAATTATTATGAAAAGTATATTTACCTTGTCATCAATCATGACTCAAAATATCAGTTAGACTCAATGCTCAATCCAATCAAAACTCATTAGAATGTCAAGTATTTTAAAAAAAAGGATAATACTCGTGTTTCAAAAATAATCTCTGCATACCATCAAAACTCTTTCTCAAATCACTGTTCATACTCAAAAGTCATATTCATGAAAACTTAATAAAATATGCTACAAGAAATCATTAGTGTTTAGCATGCTCCGCATGACTATCAAATCTTAGTTTTCAAATTAGAGCATAAAAGCAACCACAGTCTTCAATTAAGGTTCATGTGAATGAAGACATGAACATATATCCAAACAATTACTCAACTTCAAGAAGATTATATACAGGAGACTCATTAATATTGTAGAAACTGAATTCAAGAATTAATTCAAGATAATACTTCAAGAAACAAGTCTGCAGACTCAAGAACTTTTAGTTCTCATCTAAGACCATCTATGGGACACATGGGAGAACAATCTCATGCTTTTAGTTTAGTCTTACATACCTGGGAAGAAACTATCAACTATCAACAATCAACCTTCAAGAATCCTCCTCGTTCTCCTCAATTCTATACTCTTTTTCCCCTCTGTAGCCCTAGTCTTCTTTCAAGAACTTAGAATGGCTTAGGAATGAGATTTAAAATCCCTTTTATACCTAAAATGATCTATTTTAATCATATTTTGAGTTTAGAAGGGGTTGAGAAATGTCTAGAATGCCCCTCATAATTTCAGTGTTATTTCGTCAAAATGTTTTCTAGTCAAAAAAATTAAAAAAAATAACAAGTGTGGTTCTGCGTCCCAGGCGGGTTGCGCCCTGGGTGCGGACCCTCACTGTTTTGGGGCAAACTTTGAAAAATTATTTTTCGACCCGGTTGCTCTAAAATTAGGTTGGGACCATTTTTTCACTCGATTTTTTGCGTTGATTGCAAATCCACTCTCGAATTTTCCATCGAAGCTTTGGAAGACGCATTATGTGCACAATTACATTTTAGAGGCGTTTCAGTAATTTTATGGGGTGTTACAAATAAAATGAGCTAGTATGAAAGAAAATAGCTCAACATAATCTCAAATCAACAACTCAACTCTAATATATGAAGCCTCTATCATTATCAATTAGTGCCAATGGCAGACTATGCATGACTACCTCATCTCAAAAGTAAAGTTAATCTAAATTCCGACTCTAATAGCTAGATGAGATAAAATAAGGATCCTTCGAAGTAAAGAAGGCTCACCAACTCAGCTGACTGCAATAGATCTTTAACTGAGCACCTGTTGATGATCTCTAGTACCTGTCTCTGCATCATGAAACGATGTAGTCCAAATGGATATCAGTACGTGGAATGTACGAGTATGTAAAATGGCTGAATGAAACATATATAGGTAAAATAATACGAAATAACATCAACTCAGAAAATACTCAATCAGAATGTCAAATGTCTATCTGAAGCAAGAATAGAGAGTAGACAATGATTAATCTATAGCAATCTAACCTTATCAATCAACTCAACTCAGAGTACTATCCAACAACAATCACTTATGATCCAATGATTGTACAACAACTTCGCTAATGTTGCCATAGTCGTTTCATACTTGTCAAGTAAAGAATGAATCAGATCTCCAAGGAATCTAGTCTCTCAAGTCCTCTATTGCTTTCAGGGACTTCAACTCAAGAGGGAACCTTTGATGTAATGGCTCAATCCTCACCTTACTTGTTGACGTAGTTAATGAGTTCGAGTTGGATTTACTCTTGCTCATTTCGGTGCTCGATACTCTTCCCAAGACTCAATGCTCATAAGATCATCCACCTCTATCAATCATCTCAATTAGTCTCATAGAGACTCTCATCATCTCATTAACTCCATCTCAATTGGGCCTTCCGGCCTATTATCTCAATCATCTCATCAACTCAATTTTTAATCAATAGCTCAAGACTTAGATCAATCATTAGGAGGAAGTCAATTAGACAAATCTCTAAAGTTCAATTATGAATACTCATGGGACCATCAAGTTCTAGCAACTTATCATTATGCTCAGATCACAATCACAATCACAATCAACATTCTTAAGTCAAGGCTCTAGACTCAATCTCTAGGTTTATTCATGTATTCTTTTACAAAGTAATATATAGGGCTTATGAAAATAACTCATGTAAAATATTTATTGAGTAAGGCAAGTTTATGATGGTCATCAACATATAAAAAAAATACACATATTGTATAATTTTCAAGAGACATTCAAGAAACATGCATAGAGACTCAATATACTCACAATCTTTCTATTATCATCAATGAGGGCACATGGAAGAACAATTCCATACTTTAGTTTAGGCTTAAATACCTAGTATGGAGTTTTGACAATCAATCTCGTAAGAACCCTCCTCGATTTCCTCGAATTCTTGCTCCTCCTCTCTTTTCTTTAGCCTAGTCTTTGTTAGAAACTTAGAAAGACTTAGGAATGGGGATTAAAACCCTTTTTACGCTCAAAATGACCTATTTTGATCGAGTTTTAAGTTTAGGAGGGGTTGAAAAAAGTCTGGAATGCCTCTCACGAAAAAGTGAAAAAAATACGCTTCGCCGTACCAAGTCCACATCGCGGACTTGGCCTATTTTAGGGGTTTTTCGCTATTCTTTTTTCGATTGAATTTTCTAATCCCGTAGAAAATATTGAGATCACATCTAAGTATAAGTCCGTGGCAGGTCAGCATCGCGGGCTTGTTGCACACTTATTCTGAAATGCATTTTCGCATTGAAAAATTATTTTTTGATCCGATTACTCTAAAAATCAACCAAGACCGTTTTTTCACACAATTTTTCATGCTGATCGCATTTCCAACCGCTGATTTAGGAAGACACATTATACGCACATCTCTCTCTTAGAGGTATTTTGGTAATCTTAGTGAGTGTTCAATACCTTTTAGATTAGTGTAATAATTCATGAAAAAGGATGAGAGAAAAATTAATACGAATTGTAATCTTTGCTGGATGAGAGAAAAATTAATACGAATTATAATCTTTGCTGCTAGTAGCCTTTTAGATTATTAGTGTAATAAATTACAAAAAGAGTAATGTTAGATGACTCGAAAAAATTTGACACAAATTGGCACAAAATACCATTTGACATTTATGCCTTAGGTAAAAACCACTAGTTTTCCCCTCCAAAATGTATACCTCTTTGACTATTCTTATTTCTTTTGTTTTATTTGGTATTATTACCAACTTCAAATATCTCTCTCTAATTCCTTCTAGATTTTTGTTTGGCTATTTGTAAATTCAACTTTTCAAAAAAATCACAAAACTAAAACGTTACTTTCTTAAATAGTACTAAAAAGTGAATAAAGAAAATAATTATATTACGTACCTTGGTTGTGACTTGAAAACAAAAATCGAAATTGAGATATCTATTAAAAGCTAGATAATTATTTGGCGTTTCACGCGATCATAATTAAGTTTATAAATCTTACTATTAAAACTAATAAAATAATCTAAAGTTATTAAGTTTTTTCTATATAAAAAATTTATCATTATCAATTTATCTCAAGAACTTCTATTAATTTGCTATTGCAAAAGTCCTAGTTATCTTATTTTTGGCTTATAGTATTATTTAAGGGAAAAGGGCCAAAAATACCCTCCAACTATAGAAAAAGGTTATAAATATCATCCATCCATCTTTTGGGGTGTGTTTAGAAAATATTTTCCTGAAAAACGAGTTGATTTCTAACTAATTTTTCTCATGTTTGGTTGGTGAGTGGAAAATATTTTTCGAAAAATATTTTTATTTGTTTTGTTAATGAATAAAAATATCTTTTAGAAAAAAACTTCTTATTTAAGCTAGAGAGTAGAAACAATTTGCAGAAAAATAATTTCTGACATGAAAATATTTTTATAATTTAAAGTATTTTTTAAAAACAAATAATACACAAAAAAAATAGTTTTCACAATATCACAGTTTAAAATCAAAAGCCACAACTCATAAGGGATAACATAGTCAATCATAGGAATAACATCATGCCACACAAGAATATACAAGGATGAGATATAATGCAACATCATGAAATGATATACCTCGAATGCCAAGTCACCTCTAAATCGTATATACGCAATACCTCTCGGGAATACGTCGAGGGGGGCTAGGGCTGGGGTGGAGTAAACATTTTAATTTTTGAATTTTTGTAAAAATAAATTTTTAATATTTGGGGGGAGGGGAGGGGTTGGGGGGAATTGGAATAGAAATAGGTGGAAAAAATAAAATTTTCAAAATGTGAAATTTTTTTCAAAAATAAATTTTTAATATTATTTTATTTAAAAAATATTCGAGAAGGGGATCGTAATATGGATGAGATAAAAAAATCAGTTTGAAATTGGATAAGAGTTTTGAAAAATATTTTCCTTAACTTTTGGAAGGAAGTCATTTTTCTTAAATTTGAGGAAAATAATTTGATTTGGAAAATATTTTTCAAAACATTTAAGCCAACCAAACATGAGAAAATGAAAAAATATTTTTCGAAAAATATTTTCCTCGATACCAAACACACCCTTGATCTAAAAATACCCTTCTATCATCTTTTTGGTCTAAAAATAGCTTTTCATCCATCTTTTTAGCTCACTTATACCCTTCAAACCAACAAGCCTTTCTTTTTTCTTTTTCTTTCTTAAATATCTATTACGGTGTTTTTTTTTTATGGAATAAAATAAATGCCTACCTTATTATATTTTGTTTTCATAATTTATTAAATCAAAACAATGTACCTCTTTAAAACCCTCATTTTTTTTTTTTAAAAAAGAAGATCTAGTAGCTTTTTTTTAAAGTTTGTTTAGAAGTTATGAAGAAAGATTTTGTTTTAACTTGAGTAAATATTTGAAAACATTTTAAAAAATCAAATAAACTAGTCTTATTTTTTTGTATTGTGTGCATTTTTTTTTTTTAAAACAAAAATTAGGGTTTTGAAGAAGGTGTCTTGTTATGGATTTAATAAATTATGGGGAAACTTTTAAAGAAAAAAAATCTAAAGTTACAGTGATACATATTTTGAAAATATTAAAAAAAATCTGCAAATACTTATATTTTATTTATACCAAAAAATTAACCTTTTAAGGATCAAAGTGCTTAATTAATACCAATTTAACTTTCATTAGTTTTATTTATTTAATGAATCTGAATAATTGTTGTTATTTTATTATAACATTATAAAAATAAAAATATGTTCTTTGGATAAATTAAAACTTTTTTTCATTAACTTTATATTTAAAATAAATCTTTTTAAGATTTTTCTTCATAATATATCTAAACCAAAACAATATACATGCTTCATGATGCTGAAAGAAAACAAAAAAAAATCTACAATAAGAATAAACTATTAATTTTTTTAAATTTTTTTTAAAAAAAAATTCATATAATTTATCTGGTAAAAAAAAAATCTTTCCAAAACAAAAAAACAACTACTATTTTTTTTTTTAATTTGGAGATAGTGAAGAGGTATTTTATCTTGATTTTGATAAATTATGAAAAAAATTTTAGTAGAGATAAAGTTTTTATTTAATTCCATATAAAAGAAAATGACATAATAAATATTTTTTTTAAAAAAGAAAGGGTTGTTAGTTTGAAGGATATAAGTGTAACAACAATGGATATGATAGCATTCATCTTATCGCTTTAAGACAAGTCAGCCTAAAATTCAATTATAATAATAAAATATAGAAGGATAATACAAAGTGAAAATTGTAGCTGCGGATAATAAGTTAACTTAATTAAAATCACCCAGAACCAGGTTGTCACGTGCACAAGCCTCTAATCTGTTACAATAGATTTGAAAGAAAAATACAGGTCTCAAATGATGTTGTCTCTAAAGTAGAGCAAGATCATAAATAATGCGCGGATGAGGCTCGTTGAGATGACAAATAATTACCTCACTAATCTCCATAAAAAGCCTTGGATAGAATGAGAAGAGGGAGTATCATGTAGATTCGAGCGCCTAACCTACAAAAATGTAGATGCAAGGGGTGAGTACTAACCACACGGTACCCAGCAAGTCATCTAACGAAGCAAAGCAAGTCCGATAGAATACACAAGCTCCTCTCCTCCCAACTGACGTCCACAACTATAACCTGCATAGAAAATCAGCTCAGCCCAGCAACACATAATACACAATAAAAATAGTTTTCACAATATCACAGTTTAAAATCACAAGCCACAACTCATAAGGGATAACATAGTCAATCATAGGAATAACATCATGCCACACAAGAATATACAAGGATGAGATATAATGCAACATCATGAAATGATATACCTCGAATGCCAAGTCACCTCTAAATCGTATATACGCAATACCTCTCGGGAATACGTCGAGGATTTGTGACCCATGGGGGACTCGCGAGGTTCATATACCGACACGAACGGTCTCTACGTGTCTGTGCGGACGATCTTAATGCACTATCATAAAATCAACCATCTCTAGCATGAACGATCTCCATGTGCCCAACTTAGATTATAACAGTGATCTCAACACACTCTCTATTTCATGTCAATCCATATGAACAATATAACGTCAATAATGTAGGGGATGGTAATGCATCACAATACAACAAATATTAGTACAACATATAATCACCTTAACTATCACAAATATAGGAGTTCAATAAAGAAACCCAACCACATAACTCAATATAGAATTCACATCACTTAACCACATTTTCAATTCAAGTGTTACAACACCATACCAACTCACATTTACATTTAATCACCCCATTTTTCATAATATCATAAATATTTCATGCATCACACATAGAAGAAAGAAAATTTTGAGAATTCTACAAGAATTACAAAGTTTTGAAAGTCCACCTGCCTTAGTCGGATCATGATTAGTCAAACACTTGAATCTTTCCCTTTCAAATAAAATCCGTAACACCATGATCTAGTCAAATAATAATCACAATAAGATGTGAAACTGACACCTAAATTACTATATGTCTAACCTAGACCCGAAAATTATCCACTTAATTCTATAATCAATTTTCATAAATTTCAAACTTAGGGTTAAGTCTTAATTTATCCAAATAATATAACTTTAGTAGTACTTTTATAAGACAATCTACCTATCACCTAAATACCTATATTAATATACCAACTTAAGTTATAACATGTTATTTATAATGAGAAAAGGAAATATAAACAACTGCTAAAATTACTTTACAAAAATAGCTACAGGTATCAACATGTATAATTGCAGAACTCAGTTTATCACCTTACTGAGTTATATACATTCTTGCAGATAGTTACGAGTATCAATATAAAAGACATATGCAGAATGTGCTATTCTATAGATAGAATAATTAACGAAAATCCCTGATTGAGGGAAAAAAATTTCAAATATTGCCTACTATTTCTAAAAATCTCTAAAATCCCTATTTTCCATTTTTACGCTTGATTCACTTGAATCTTTCTGCTCAAAAAGAAGAGAGAGCTCTTCCCCCAATTTATCCTCTCTCTCTTTCACCGCTGCCATGGACGGAGCTGCAGACACTCAAGTCAACACCGCAGACGGTGGTGGTGAGCCAGTCGGAGTTCAGATCCAACAGAGTAGACATTGTACTTGTCTCCGACAAGCTCTTTCTCTTTCCTCTTCCATTTTGAACTTGAACTTGAAGTTCAGAATTCCCTTTGAACTTGAGTTTGAAGTTCGCCCAGATCCATTTTAAACTTGAACTTGAAGTTCAGAATTCCCTTTGAACTTGAGTTTGAAGTTCACCCAGATCCATTTTAAACTTGAACTTGAAGTTCAAAGTTCATCTCAGACGACTCTCTTCAAGTTCAAAATCACCCAGATCCAAAAATCTCAAAAAAAAATTAAAGAAGAAAACTCAGATATGGTGATTCGCTCAGATATGTTGATTCATGGGATATAAAATTGAATCATATATATTGATGATTAATTGAGACTATATGGGTAGGAAAATGTAGTGATTCATGTGTGTAGTATGTATCTTGTATGGTGATTCATTTTAAAAGTATGAATTGTTTACAACTTTTTATGGTGATTCATGTATATATAAAACCGAGAGGATGTATCTTGTATGATGATTTATTTCAAAACTATGATTTGTTCATTAATCATATTAATGGGTTGATTCATTGAGACATAGGATCATACAATATGATTCATTGCAATAAAATAGTTTAACACATGACCAATTCACCACATTAGATATTGATTACAATGAATCATGACTTATGAATCATGTATGGCAGTGTATCCATAAAAATGGCCAGTGTATCCGCATCTTTAACATTTTATGAGATTTTTATAATTACGAAAAAGATAGGGATACATTGAAATTTCTTTCCCTCAATTTGAGATTTTTGAAAGTTATACTATCTTAATTCCATATGCATAATTTGTCCCTTTACATCTTGGGCCCCTCATCAATTATGTACATTATTATTTTAAATTTCAACTTAAAACCAAAATATTCCACCACCATACTTCAATCTTTTTATTTTTGTCTTATTCCTGTTATTAGTATACTAATGAATACCCATCAACACTAATTCATTGTATTTAACCAATAAATTTAAGATTTGCAAAATTATACCTGAATCGTGCTTCCCCCTTTTTGTCGTACGCTCGTTCTCGCCAAACCCTTCTTCTCTTCTTTTATTATTTATTTTTTAAAAAATTAATTATGTAATAAAAGTGCTGAATTATATTAACCTAATAATTAGTAAATACGGTATAAGTGATCTAAACTTTTAATTAAATTATCACTTTAGCCCATCAACTAACCCGACTATCTAAAATAACCCTTCAACTCAGTAACAAAAATTATCAAATAGTCCAAAAGACTCCTTTAAAATTATGAGAAGGATATTTGTAGGAAAATAAGATGACTAATTTTTGAAATGACCTACCGGGTCATTACAATAAATGAATCAAAAAGGTGGATGGAAGGGTATTTTTAGAGCAAAAAAATGATAGAAGGGTATTTTTAGATCAAAAGATAGATAGAGAGTATTTATAGACCTTATCCTATAGTTCGAGGGCATTTTTGGAGCGCTTTTATTTATCACGCTGTGAAAGGGTACCCTAGACGTAACTGGCACTCAGAGACTATTGCTAGTCCCCAAGCGAACCATTTGGCCTCATCACATTCATTCAATCATACATTCTACTAATTAGCAGAAGACATAAGGAAGTAAATGGGGATATCATCATCTAGTCTCAAAAATGATATTATAAATAAAAAGGCTAGTAGAAAGAAACTAGCTCAACAAGTCTTAACATCAACATTTGACTCTAGTCTATGAAGCCTCTATCACTATCAAGTGGTGCCAATGACAAACCCATAACTACCTCAATCAAAATAAAGTTAATCAAATCTAACGCTAAAGTATGATGAAAATAATACAATGAATCCTCCGAAGTAGGGGAGGCTCACCAATCTGCTGAATGCTCGAAGGTCCTAAGCGATTCGCTTCCTGATGACCTCTATCTTGCGTATCTACATCATAATACAATGCAGTCCAAAAGGGAACGTCAGTACTTGGAATGTACTGGTATATAAAATAGCTGAGTGAAATTGAAACGAGTAGAACAATATAGAAACCCCACCCAACTCAATATAGACCCCCATCAACATGTCAAATGTCTATCTAAGTAAAGAATAAAGAGTAGACAAGTGACCCATCAACCAATCAACTCATCAATCAAATCAGACTCATTTCAGAAGGACTCATCTTAACTCATCTCATCATATCACATCTCATCTCATCACATCTCGACTCAGAGTGCTCAAGGTAGGACTTTCTGGGAGTTTCTCTTATCCGACAATAATCACTTATGAGTCAGTGATCGTACAACAATAACACTGATGTTGCTACACCCGTACCATACTTGCCAGGTAGGGGAAGAATCGAATCTACTAGGGACCCCAACAATCCGTTAAGTCCTCTATTATTTTAGGGACTCTATCAAGAGGGAACCATAATGAGATGCAATGGTTCTAATCCTCACCTATATTTTCCTATGTAGTTTGACGAGTGCGAGTTGGACTACTCTTACTCTTCAGTGCTCGATACTTCTCCCATGGCTCAATGCTCATAAAATAATCTATCTAGTTACTCATCATCATTCTCATATCTCACTCTCAATCACAATCCCAAATCACATTCTCAATCGAGGCTCTAGAGTCAATTCTACCTTCTTTCATGCAATATTTAAGAAATCATAGATAGGGTTATTCCAAGTAAAACATTCAATTCAAGTAAACAAGTTTATGATGATCATCAACATATGAAAATACATGTATTGAATATAATTTTTAAGAAAATAATCAAGAATCATGTATGTAGACTCATGAACTTTCAACTCTCTTCTAAGACCATCTATGGAGCACATAAGAGAACAATCTCATACTTTTAGTTTAGCCTTACATACCTGAAAAGTGAGAGAACAATCTCATGCTTTGGGTAGTGATACTTACCTGAAAAGTTGATATCATAATCGAAATTTGATGAATGCTAGCTTTCCCGGAGAAAATCCTCTATCTTGGTGGTTCTTTTAAAGGAAAAGAACTTGTAAGCAAATTGGTTGAAGGAATTCTCTTTGATTCTTGAATTGTAGACTCGAAATCTTTGGAGTTCTTGATGAAGAACCCTAATTCTTGAAAAAGAAGACTTAAGAAATCCTTTTATGGGATTCTTGACTTTGTTATCTTTAAATCTTAGGTTATGATTTAAGATTCTATTAGAGATTCATGAATAGATGAAGAAATTTAGGTTGGATAGATTGAAAGTTATGAAGAATAACTCACCTTTATGATGAATCTTGAAAGCTAATCCCAACTTAATGACTTTCTTGATGATTCTTGAGCGTTTATGTTTAGGAGTGAAGGAGAGGATTTTTTATTATGAAAACTAATGTTTTATGCATTTTTGGGGCCTTAAATAGACCCTCATAGGTTTTAGGATAAAATTACCCTCAAAATAAAATTAAGAAACGTCATTTGTCTTATCTAGAAAAGGTCCGCATTGGGTCCGCGACGCGGAGCCGTCGCACACCTTCAGAGAGCTCTGTAGGTCTTCAGTAAAATGGTTATAACTTTCTACTCCGAACTCTGATTAAGGGGATATTGGATGTGTTGGAAAGCTAATTTGAATATCTTCGATTTGATATATTATGGGTCACCTAACTCATTATACTTTAGGAGATATGGTCATTTGAAGTTGACTCTTCTATTAACTCATATGAAAACTTAGTTGGTAGGAATTCTTTGGACTTGGCTTGATGTAAAAGATCTCTTATATTTGTTTATTGAACTTAAGAGGGGGTTGGGAATTGATCGGAATGCCTCTTAAATGATTTAATATATTTAAACTTTGGTGGAATAGGTCGGGGTGACTGGTTTGCGACGCGAACTTGTCGCGTACATGTGAATTTCGGAAATTCAATCTCGTCCAAGAATTGAGGAAATGTATAAGTGTTGGTCCGCGATGGGTCCGTGTTGCAGAGCTGTTGTGTATCCTCTCTATTTTGGGTCCGCGGTAGGTCTGCATCGCGGCCCTGTTGTTTACCTTTACTGTTTCTGTTCAATTTTGCCAAAATTATTTTTTTATCCGATTGCTCTTAAATCTGGTCGAGAGTATTTTCTGACTCGATTTTCTGTGCTGATCGCAAATTTGGTCTTGGCTTTTTCATCCTAAGCTTTGGAAGACGCGTTGCGTGCACGTCTCCGTTATAGGAGGTATTTTGGTAATTTTATCGAGCGTTACAATAAGTTATCCTATTACTAGGCAAAAATTATGGGATAAATAATTCAAGTACTATCTAGTACCTCTAACTAAATAAGGATAAAATAATTTTATATTTCATCCTAAAATTATTATATCTTATACCTTCACACTAAATGACCCCGAATTTGGGTATTGCTGTACTCAGAATTGTAATTCCTTGGTCATTGAACTATTCCAATAAATTGTACATGCTATAAATTTAATTTAATTTTCTTTTTGTGAAAAAAAAAGAAGAAATATAATGTTTTTCTTTAGTTCTTTTTTTATCGCTATAGTTATTTTCGAGTTTTTATTTTCTCATTGACTTATGGTTGGTAATTTGCGTCTTTGGAATACTACCAAAACAATATTAGGTAGACAAGGTAGGGACTTCCTATTAGAAATGATCCACAAACTTAACTTTCAATAAAGAGAATCATTTCCTTATTTTTTCCGAATATCTCATTCGTACGCATCTTTTTTTTATTTACACAAGCATCAATTTTTTTTCAATATGATTCGTCATACAATCAGAAAAATTGATATTGTCGAGAAATCGATATCTTACTTCATAACTTTGAGGGAATCATAGCTTAACACATACACAATTTTTTTTCAATGTGATTCATTATACAATCAAAAAAATTGATATTATCGAAAAATCGATATCTTACTCTATAACTTTGACGGAATCATAACCTGACAAAAGGTTCGATCCAATTTGGACATCCATTTAGGAGGTGCCAAATGGAAGAAGAGAATGAGGTCCCTTTTTGCCAATGCTTGAAGGAGAGGTCCATGTTTGGCATTTGCTTAAGCTTTTTTGTCATCTCAAATAAATATATGACTCTTAACCAAAGAAAAGTCAATTTGAAACATATGTTTACGAAAGTGTCAAATATAATAAAGAAATTCAAAATATAAAAAAGTAAATAAAAAAAAATAATATGACCAGGAACAGAACTTGACATGACGATGGAACATCTCAATATATATTTGGACACTTGTTGAGGCCAAATCCGTCCTCCTATACTTAAATCATGTATGTAATTGAACAATTAATTTATCATACAACTCGTACAAAAATGTCATCGATTGTCACAAAACAATAATGAGAATGTTAGTATGATTTTTCTTATTGATTTATAATTCCGAGTCCACCTCAAATTCGAAAAAATGCTTTTTCAAACCCTATATGATTGAATCTCTAACTTAATTTTTCCATTGATTTGATTGACAACGAATTGGAAACAACAATATAAAAGGACATAAAAGATGTTGCAAAAATACAGACCTTCCCATGGCTGTCTCAAACTCATATGGTCAGATTCCATTCAACTCAAGCATTATTCATCTAATCTATAATTGAATAATATGCTTTTCTTTTTTTAATAAAAATAAAAATTCCTTGTCCTATTTGAATTTGAATTTGAAAAAAAATACAAATACACTACTAGAATATTAAAAAGGAGGTGGTCCAATTATCCTTCTTCCATTAGTTTATTTTTGGGACAATGACGATGCATGGCCATTTGGCCAAAATATTTACGAAAAAATAGTTATTCGTTATATAAGCAGATATAGTTATATAAGCAAATTAAAAGGTCCATAAATTATTTTTTGTAGGCTCACTGGAAGTCGCAGTATAAATTATTTTTTAGTCTCGATTTATGTGACATTGATAGATTTTTTAATCTATTTTTCAAAAATTATTGTAAAATTATAATTGAAGTAGCTAATAAAATATTATGAATAATTGAAACAACTAATGAAATATTATGAAGTCGTTCAATCAGACATGTCAATACACAACTGCCCTGAAAAGATTAAATTAACAAGTCCACAAAATTATTGTCTCACCGGAGGCCGCAATATAAATTATTTTTTAGTCTCAATTTATATAACATCGATAGATTTTTTATCTATATTTTAAATATTATTATAAATTATAATTGAAGCAGTTAAAGAGATATTATAAAGTAATTAAAGTAGACATGTAAATACGTAGCTACCTTGAAAAGGTTAAATTGAAAAGTCCACGAAATATTTTTTTATCGATCCCATATAATAAAGGCGAAGAAGCAGGCAACTGAAGCAAGGACCATCGAAAACTGCTTAAGCAAGCAATTGTGACCGAAAGTTGCTGCCTATAAGTAGTAATATAATATTTATATGCGCACCCACCTTAAAAGGTTCTAAAAGTAGTCGAGATTCATAGTTACTCTCTCCGTTTACTTTTAATTGTCACTATTTCACTTATCGAGATCAAACTACATAAACTTAGACCAACATTTTAAAATATATTTTTTCATTAATATAAGAAGAATTGTGACTTGTAACATTTTTCACTAGTTTTCAACCATCTAATTTTAGATTTCAAATATTAAATTTAGCTAATTAGTTTTGAAATTTAATCAAGTTGACCTCAAAAAGCAAAAGAAATAGCGACAAGTAAAAATTAACAGTAGGAAGTACTGCAGTAGAGTATTGGTAAATGCAGTCACATACTCCGCCGATATTGCTTAAAACTCTTCATTTGACTCTGCCTATATCGATCATTGAGCAATCAAATGGCCATGAGACGTAACCAAACGATCAACGAATCCTCCAAATGGAAGCATATGAAAAGAAAATCTAGATTGCAGAAGTTCCAAAATTCTAGGAAGACACTAATAGCAAAATAGGGAGATTTTCTTAACCATTATTATATACAAAGGATGGAGATAAACTTAATCAAGTGCAACAATACCAGAGCATTTGATCAGCTTCGCAAAATTATGAAGCATTTCCTGATCGCAAAGATACTGTATTTTCAGGTGCAGTCATTCGATGAGCAGACGAACAGCTTGCAAAGACAAAATTTGGGGCAAGTCAAAAGAAGCCAAGCCTGTCCAACCTCGTTTTCCCCCTCCCTCGGATTTAGCTTCATTTCCAGATCTCAGAGGCAGTCTATTTTGCTACTGAGCCCATTGCATTAATGAGACTCAAGAATCAGATGTTCATCGATTCCAGGATATCTTATTCACATACATTGTAAAGGTGCCAACACAGATGCTCCTGTGAACCCATCCCGAACAAAACCAAGGACATGAGGCTGTACCAAGTATTGCTGATGCCAATTTTGTGAAGTCCACTTTATGCTTTTTTGCTCTTTTTCAGAAACTGAGACATCTGCTCAATGTAATCAGAACCCACACGGTGCCCTTCCAACAGCCAGTCCAGAGCCTCAGCTGCTGCATCTTTTTCCGCTTGCTTTTTGTTGTTGAAAGGTCGTCCCATTATCTGCATTCCATTGAACTCCACAGTCGCTCGAAACTGATTGTTGTTAAGTTGCAATGTCTTGTAGGTTGGTGTTGCATATCCTGCTCGATTCAGCAAGGTCTGTAGCTGAGACTTAGCATTGTTACCTCCCGGACCACTTTCTATCCTTGACATTAGAGCTCGTGGTGGTGCTCCAGCACATGGCTTGGAAGGAAGTAGAACCTGACGACTAAAAACGAATCTGCCACTGCATTTATCCTCTGAGATAAGCAACCGTATTGCTGACAGAAGTTCATGATAACTATGTACATCCATCATAGGATTCAGGAGCTGTACCATGTAGATTGCATTGGGTTAAATATTATTTCAAAAAATTGTTAACAAAATCTCTGCTTCTTCAGACATGACAAGGCACAAATCATAATAGTATTCCATCTGTTGTGAACCAATCCTTTAGCAGAATTGGCAATAAAGTGAGGTAGCAAAACATCACTTACTTTAGTGTGAATTAACTCGTCAAGCTCTCTTCTTAGATTTCTATACATTTCTGCTATAGCAGGGTTCATAAAGAACTCTAAGTATCCACCCAACATTTTCAAGTGACCATCCTGTAAAAATGAAGTAAATGATTCCAATCAATTGAGATTCAGGATTCCAATTAAACTGTACACAACTTTCTCCTTCAGTATCTAGGATCAATAGAAGGCAAGATGGGGGAGCTCACCACTTCCCCTTTTGAGATGGTTCCTCCAAATAGAAGCAGCACTGAGTCGGAAATAGCTGTAGAATCCCGGAGAAAGACAGAGTTTACTTTGATCTTTTCATTGAAAACCAACCAAGGATATGGTATCTTGGAATCCCGGGCATTAACAGAGTTCTTTGCATAACACCAGAAAGAGAGTAAGATCAATGGGAAATTTATTAAAGATAACCAACTATGCAGGTAGCATACTCACCGAGTGTAAAAGCACCTGACCATCTTCCATTGTTTTCAAGGAAAATGACTTTTCATTATGCTGCAAAAGCAATAATATCAATACCATCAGAAGCAAGGATACTTCAAGGCTCGCTACAGATTTTTTTTCTTTTTCTTTTTTTTTTTGGCAGTTTCACTAAAGCTTAAAGTCATCCACGAGGGCAGTTTACTACTATGAGATTATACACTATGAGATTATACATTTATAATCATGAATAAATGCTAGTGTCCAGGGTGTTTCAAAATGAATAAAAAAGTACAGATTAAATGGGGTACCTACTGAATGCAAATATGATCTCTAAGATACAATACTGAAGCAAATAAAGAAAGACACCAGGTTTTACCAGTACAGAACAGACTCCAGGATACAACCCATAGCAGATAATCGCTCGAAGAAGATGCTCATCATAACTCCAAGAATTATACATGGTAATGTTGCTGTCAACAAGACCAGTATCATTCAGCAAAGAGTAGAACTCCTTGCGAAGAGAATCAATAGCTTTCATTGACTGAGCAGACAGAAAATTCTTCCAGCAGTACTCATATCCAGCTAGGTCTCTTTCGGCATCCCTCCAACCCTCATATGCTCGGACAAGAGCAAGATGGTCACTAAAATCGCGTGAAAAATGAGCCTTAGCAGCATCTGCAAGCTGAAAACAACAGCAAGCATGTATCAAAACCATTACTGATCTCTCATAGAAAGTTATGTCCGATCCTGTTGGTTGCTTAAAACAGATGGAGCAACAAAAATAAATATTGATTGAAATGACTTTCAATCGCTTTGAATAATTTTATTAAGCATTGACAGAGGCTTTAATTGCCAACACAATTATATAATCTGCATAATTTGAAATTTAGCAACCACCAAACTAAAATTCAAATTCATCTTAAATTAAACAACTTATTTTGCTAAAACAACTGCTGTAATTAAAAGCAAATTCCAACACTCTTTTGCTTTAGTTACTGCAATTTTAAAAATTGCTCCTCAATACTTGATTTAGCAATTGATGCTATTTTTTTCTTTATTTTGAACTTGCACATTTTTGGATATTAGTCTCTCTTTTTCTTCTTTTGATTTTGTGCTTCAAAAACACCTTCCATAATATTGTCTTGTGTTGAAGTTCTTTTGAAAGTGCTTTTATTTGGACAATTGTAGGATTTGCAAAGTTGTCTTGTAAGTATTTTTCTTCCATCACAACATATATGGGCATAGGTTATAAATATGATTTCATATTCACTAAACAAGTCTGATAGTTTTTGTCAATGAAACATTTTGGGGCATTCAAGGAGAAACTGTTGCTTGCCATTTTTTAGTTAAAAGTTGATTGAAATAGCATGTGCGTTGAACAAAACACGGATTGAAAATAACCCTAACGGGTTAAAATGGGTTAAAAATAGCTCTTGCGGGTTAAAAATAGCCCTTGCAGGTTAAAAATGGTATGGTAGTTCTTTGGAAGGACTCAGATCCCGTAAGATCAATGGGACTCTTGATACCACTATTGGTTTTTTTAAAAACAGATTGGGCAGCAAAAAGTATTGATTGAAATGTCTCTCAATAGATTGAAATAACTTATAATAATTTTATTAATCATTGAGGGGCTTTAAATAACCAACATAAAATATATAATCTACATAATTTGAAATTCAAAAACAACCTAAAATATCTCAATAACTCAGACGACCTCACTAGAATTCAAAATTCAAATTCATCTTAAACTGAACAACTTATTTTGCTAAAAACAACTGCAGTAACTAAAAGTAAACTTCAACTGGTTGAACTAATGGAGATGAAGCAAATAAAGATTAACAGCAACACGGAAGCTTCAACTTACATCTTTCTTGTCAACTGGTGTCAAGAAGGGATCTCGGACACTAAGACCAGCAACAATAGTTAATATTGGGTCCAAACAATTCAAAATTGCCCCAAGTATAAGCATTTTCCCGAGTTTAGGCTCCATTGGAAGCATTGTTAAGTAACGTCCTGTCATTGAACCACAACAAAGGCATAGAAAAATCAGAGGACTAAGTCATTAGGCTTGAATACGGTTAAAATTCAGTTTTCATACCTAGAACAGTCAAATTTTCACTCTCATCTAAAGCCCCAATGATTTTCAGATATTCAATAGCATTTTGAACCTATCAGCAAAACAAAAAAAATACTTCACTGAAGCAACAAGCAAAGGGTGAACTTGTACCGATCATGAGATGGTCTGAATTTATATCAGAGGCCGGTAAACTGTACTACCGAATAAAAAAATTGCTGACTATATTCATAACGATATAAGTAAGAACACTTGATCTGAAAGAGCATTACCGCTAATAACTCAGGAGATTGCAAAGCCCTTGAGAGAAACTCAGAAATGCTACCAAGTTTCAAGCTTTTAATTTGCAAACAAAGGGATTGCAAAGGAGTCCTCAGAATTTCTGGTAATTGATAATCTGCAAAAGCATCATATACACATCTAGGATAAAGATGATAGCATTCTCCAGGCTGAACACGTCCAGCTCGTCCCCTTCTCTATCAGTTTCACGAGTAAATAAAGATCATACAATTAAAATTTTGTCGGTAGTACCCAAAAGATTATTAGCATGAAAAGGGTGAAATTCCCACTAAATAAACAGAAAATACCAACAAAGTGAAAACTTCTCATGAGCAAAAAAAACTGGACGGAAAAAGAACTAAAATAATAAAATATAATCCTTGCCCACTTATTCATATTTTACATCACATTATTATACCAGTCGGTCACTATTTACCAAAGCCGGAGCTTTGACCCTTAGCATCTGTGTGTCTGTTGTGGCGAGTGTGTTTTCATACGTTATAAGTACCTAATTTTCTAAGCAGTTTCCTTTATCTTTTGCATTCAACTCGAACCCAAGCCTTTTGCAACCACAGGCCCAAGGACTTATCTTGGTTAGATCCAGGACTCTTCGTTGACATTAAAGGGATTACTAATAAAAACTCGTTTCACATAAGATCAATGAAGGCTAGTTTATGGAGTCCTTTGTATATATAGTCAGGGTTTATTTTTGATCTTTTTTCTTTAAACTCTTTTTTGGATGTAGCCGCAGAACTTTTAGAGCTTGGCTTTTGACATCAATAATACTGACCTCTTCAACAAAAAAATTTAATGAAGGCTACAATTACTTGCAATAATTTTGGTCTTTGGCCAAAGAAGTTTATATTGGTATACAATGTTGTTTTTGGTCTGGCCAAAAAAAAAAAATCCTGATGTCACAGTCTGACAAACTCTTTGTAGTGCTAGTTACTTGGAGACTGTATCTATGCCGCCCTCTGTCCCAAATTATAATGACCACTTTTTGACTTTTTTTTTGGATGAAGAAAATGACCACCTAACCTTCTTTGTCAAAAACATTAAAAGTCTACTCGACTTTACTGGAAGTCCAAAAAATGATAACTTTCTTGACGGGTAACTTCTATCAAATATTTTATGGCCAGAGTTCTTATCCCAAAAAAAAAAATTATAGCCAGATTTGCAATTGGAATTCACGGGCCTAATAAAGAGAAAACACTCGGACATGAGAGCAAAAGATAACCCAGCAACTGAAACAAAACCACCTCTTGTTTCTTTTTAAAATTAAAAAGCAACTCAATGGTGCTTTACCATTCGAATACTTGCCAAAACCAATTTTTTCAGCCTTCCTCCTGACAACCTTTTCTCTCAACCATCATCCAATTCAAAAGAGACACAAATTTAGGAAAGCTGGACCGCATAACTTGGGGGCTTTGTTAGCCTAAAAAAAAGACATTCTTCAGCTTCTATCTTATTTGCAGTAGCTGTATTCGGCAGGAATCAGTACCAAAAGGATTGCCAAAGGAAAAGCATTGAAGAAGTGCAGAGGACTTCTTGAATATTGACATTCCATGGATAAGAAAGTCACTCAACTTCATGAAATTTTGTTGCCAGTTACAGATATTGACTGACATATGGATGATGATTCAGATTGCAAAAGCAGGGAAAGCACAAAGAAAGCTGTTCCAATTTCACAGCTTGTGAATAAATGTATATATAAATTAGACAAACAAACGAAGAAGAATAACCTAACAATCCGACCAAGAATGCCGTGAATTAAGGTGCATAATACACCAAGGGAGTAAAAGCTTCACCGAGAACCATTATACTCTAAACATAATACACCAAGGGAACAAAAGCTTCACCGAGAACCATTATACTCTAAAACATTTTTCTCTTCTCCCTTTTTTATGCTGGTGGTGTTGGGCCTGCTTGGGTGAACCTGGACTATTCCGCCGATTACCTACTATCTCCCACAAGCACAGGTTCCTAGTAAGCCTGACAATAAGACTTGTGCATTTTTCCCTCTATGGATATGAACCTGATATCATATGGTTCTTGTTCTCCTCTCACTTCATTGACCACTAGGCCACGCATTTGGGTGCAACATTTTTCTGTACCTTAAGTTGAAGAAACATGAGTCTTTCATAAGCCTCACAACGCTCATTCTGAAAAGGGCTATTACCAAATATAAACTATGAACATTTACTTTTAAGACAAGCGGGAGTTCAAATAAAACTGAAAAACATTAATGCCTGGGGTAGAGATCCAGTAAGAGATCCCCATACTGTGAGTTGTGGCGCAAGTAAAAAAGACCCTTGAATCAAAGGACTTCCTGAAATGAAACCTAAGGTTAAAAAAGTACTGGTCAAGTCTGAACTTCAAATTGAAATGTGCTTCAAAGCACTGCCCATTCCTCAAAGAAAAGGTTTAACTGTGAGGATTCAGAAATGTGATAATCATATTAAATTTCTACAGTTTATAGATTCAGAAAGCATCAGGTGCTGCTTTGTCGTAATCACAAATCAATAGATTATTGAAAGAATTGAAGGGTTACATGGGTATCATTATTTCTTTTTTTTTGAGAAGGGCATGGGTATCATTATCTCTCAGCCAGTCAACCTCTCTGGCAATTAAGTGTTCCTTCCCAATCCCAGGTGTACCCTTCCCCTCCAACACTGTTACACTGAACCAGGGCAAAAGTAATCATCACAAAAATTCAAACCATCACATTACACAATTTATTATAAACACATATACAAATGTATCTTCCAAGGAGATTCAGAAATAAAAGGACCAGCAAAGTATCTTACTTGTCGAGCTGAAACCTTTGAAATCCAAGAAGGAAGCAAACGAGGAGTATTATTAAGTGCATCATATGATGTCTCTTTTGCCTTGCCACAGTCAATAACAAAAACTACATCATCAATCGTGATACTGGTCTCAGCAATATTTGTAGCCAACACAATCTTCCTCACTCCATCTTCAGGCTTGTCAAATATTAACCTCTACATGTAAGCAAAGCGACTCAATGAATAAGCAGCACATAAAGAGCATACATAATGTACTGGACAATTAAGATCGTGAACCTTTTTTATTTCTGATAAGTAGGAATTAGTAAATTATGAAACCTGCTCAATCTAACAAGTCAAATGGTAAGAAAAACAGAAAGTGCAAGTCACCAGTTAATGGGCAGAATACCTATCCCAATGACCAAACATACGAGGAGAACAGAAAATATGAATTGACTAGAAATGCTTATACTGTAATTTTAGATTAGTAACAGAAGACATATCATTGAGAACAGCTTCTAACAAACATATATTTTAAATAGGCGAATGCAAGGTGAAAACATTATGCAAATTTCTTCACCTGCTCTGAACTAGCCATAGAACTATGGCATGCCAGCAATAAAACACGGCTTGTGTTCCCCAAGATAGGATGACATTGTAGTTTATCCTTCAGAGAACTTATGTCGTCCCAACCAGTCATAAAAACTAAAACAGCACCAGGCCTTTCATTTTCACAAATATGGCATAGAATGTATTCTATAAAATTAAAGCCTATACAATCAGGATTCCAGCAAGACAAAGACTCTTGTGTCTCAGGGCTAAATTCGTGGAAATCAGCAGCTCTTAGGGTGTCCTGGCGACAAAGAAAAAATTAGCAGAGGAGTTGTAGCAAATGAAAATTGTAGAAATTGCTTTTAAATTAGAAACCTCAACAGCAGAAGCAATCTGGCTCTTCCTTTTTCTTGGAGCTTGCTTGTTCATTTTCCACATTCTCTCTTGGCCATAATCATCAATCTGATTGTCAGGCGTCAATCTGTACCCCGACATCTCCAGAATATTTTCCAGGAAATGAGTGCGAACTGGATATGTAAATCCCTAATAGAGACCATGGAAAAAAATTCAAAATAATGAGGCGGCAATGTAAGTATGGATTACATTCCAGGGAAAAAAAGGGATGGATGTGGATTCTCTATTTAGTGCCTTAACCAAGAAATGGCAAACAGGTATGATGTTAAACACCGATGCTCTACCCAATAAAAGAAGAAATGAACTATATGATGCATTTCACATACTCGATTAGGAAAATCCACATCCTGAACAGGAAAATTTCACTCCTATTCCGTTCAGCCACTTGGAAGGTCTGTGATTTCCCTAAAGTCAATAAGTTCTGCAAAATAAGATGCTCATTGAATTCCAATCTCAAGTAATATTGTCAAAATCTTTCATGCAAGTAATCATTCCAGATTTTTATTTTTGGATAAGGTACAAACTATATCTTTGTAGTATTGTTCTATTACTATCTGTTGTTTCATATACTTCTATTCTTTCGTTTTCTATACTTCTTTGGACTGTTTTTCTTGAGCCAAGAGTGTATCTGAGGTAGGGCAAGGTCTGGGTACACTCTACCCACCCCAAACCCCAATTTGTGATGTCATTGTTGTAAGATTCAAACTATAAGGGTATGAAACTACTAAGTCATGCTAGGAAAGTTCAGGAGAGGGTGTTCATCGACATAGAAAATGCACACAAAAAAGTCTAGAGAGAGGTTGGTTGTAGGGAGTACGCGGAGAGGTAGAGATAGGCTGAAAAAGTATCACGGAGAGGTGATTAGACCGGAGAGGTAGAGATAGGCTGAAAAAGTATCACGGAGAGGTGATTAGACCGGATAAGTAGCTTCATATTACTAAAAATATGACTCTAGATAGGAACGAGTGGAGGTCGCATATAAGTGTAGAAGGTTAATGGGGGTAAACTGTTGTCTTGCCTTGTGAAGGCTTAGGCTTATTAGTGTTTGTCATAGTACTACTCTTGTTCTTGTAATTGTTGCCATTTGTTATTTATTATGTTTTGATTATGACACTATTTTGTTGTTATTATTGTTTTTTAGACCTTACGATGCTTTTCATACCAACTTTTATGTTTTATCCATTGTTTTCTTCTTCTACTACTTGAGTTTGATGCGCTTGAGCCGAGGGTTTTTCAAAAACAAACTCTCTACCTTCACGAGGCAGTGGTAAGGCTTGTGTACACTCCACCCTCCGCAAACTCCACTTAGTGAAATTTCACTAGGTATGTTGTTATGTTGATTTGTCTAATGAATCCAAATTAAAGCTAAAAAATCAAACATATTGTTAGAATGTTGAACGAAATATTGTTTGGGTCATCAATCAAGTAGGATTCTGTAATAATCAATGTCACAAAAGGGTTATTTTGGAATGTTATTGAAAGATTATCATTTAAACAAGTTTGGTTAGGAAAAATTTAAAATATGGGAGGTAAGTGTAATATGCAAAACAGCAAGGAAAGTGAATGTTATAAGGCTAAACCTAGGGAAGTCTCTGAAATTATCCTAAAGTTTTTCTTTTTAAAATGCATATATTGATATAATTTGCTTTATATTATGTACTCATATATGTTTTCTCTAAATGGCTTTGTGTTGGAATCTCTGTTTATTAACTAACTGGGTTCATGAAGACTTAGTGGCTTCATTTGTAATATTTGAAGACAAATAAATATATAAGATATTGACTATCCAGTGATGCAATGAGATATGAGAAAATACATTTTAGGAGGAACATAATTTACTGTGTCTTTACTAATTTTGTTGAAATTTAAAAAGAAAATTGAACCATATAGAATCTACTCAGCAGATATGGTTGAGTAAATGATGTTTGCTCCAGCTTTATACAGTTCGAGTAACTTTATGACAGCTTTCTGATGCCTGTTGCATTTCTAATTGTGTACACTCTTATTATCTTTCTGCTAAATTAGACTGTCTCATGGAATTAATTAAGGAATATCAGTGTATAAATAAGTAACTAAAACATTACAAGTTCAAATATAAAACTGTCTTGAAATAGTTGGACTGTAGTCGTTCTCCTTTATTCTAAAATCATGTGTCAAACAAAGGCCAGAGCCAAACATATCAGCCAAAATATAGTGTAAAAATCTCCTGAATACAATGGTTAAAATCTTATAGATCAAATTATTTTGTGGATTAGATTTCACTTGATTATCTATGGTTTTATTGCATGTGCTCAGGGAGTAGAAGTTTGTATAAATATATCACCATGCTATTTAGTAATTTCATGTAAGTTCTTTTTTTTTCCCCTTCTAATAGGTGGAATAAAATAAGCCAGTTGAAGCATAATGACCATATGTCTGTACTATACCTTTTAAAATAGAAATGCAGCATTCAAATGTAATATCTAAATGGCTTAATTGCTCAACTTTGTAGCTTTATAATATGCTGACAAAATAGCATTAATGCTCAGAAGATATTTTAATTTCAAATGCCTAATTAGCTCATTGTCTTCTAATTAAATTTTAGGTTTCACACAAATTGTGTTAAAATACATATTAAAAGATTTCCATTCCTAGAAGTTCTAATAATTAACATATGATACATGTAGTTTAATTGTTAAAAGGAGAAAACCAACATACAAAATATATAAAAGGAAGTAGCAAATCTCAGATAAAAAGATCTCTACAAAGAGGAACACCTCACTATATTATATATCAGACAACACCACATTATTCAAATTTAATTTTTTATATAACAACCGCTTTAATGTTTTCTTCTTATACTACCAAAAGAATATACATGAGAAATTAACCTTAAACTGCAAAATCAAACTATGTCTTATCACATGAACTGGGATTCAGGTAGTACAGAACAAGAGGGAGAGGAATGGGACCATTGGCATAAACTAATGTTGAACGTCAATTGAGAACACAATGAGTCAACCTACTCACCGGAATGTGGACAAGTGGAGCCCCATCAAAGTATGAAGAGAAAAGCTCTGCATCTAAGGTGGCACTCATCAAAATCAACCTTAATTCTGGCCGCCGTGGGAGTAAATCCTTTAGAACTATTAGCAGGAAGTCTGGTACAGTACATAATTGTTAGAAAGTAGATTCCAAGAACTCCACAATCTCTTTAAAGACAACTATATACCTTCGTTCATTCCACGTTCATGAATCTCGTCCACAATTACATGTGTGATTCCCTTCAGATTTCTATCAACTAGTAGTCTTCTTAACAAGATACCAGTGGTGCAGAAGAGGAGGTGAGTGTCCCTTCCTTTAACACCTTCTAGCCTAACTTTATACCCAACCTGCAAAGACATCAAAGAAGACAAGAATACTTATTCCAAACATAAGTCAGGTATGATGGATTGTATGCCACTAAACTTGCTAGCAAAGAAACTCACTGTTTCACCCAATAACTCCCCTCTCTCTGCAGCAACTCTTTCAGATACTGCCATAACAGATATTCTTCTTGGCTGCGTGCATATGATACTGCACGTGTCTCCACGAAAACACTCAATTTCAGACTCTAAAATAAATTGAGGAATCTGTGTGGTCTTCCCACAGCCAGTTTCACCAGAGACAATAACCACCTGAGCACACGGAAAAGCTTACCATAATATCAGCATCATCATGAAAAGTTTTAACAAGATAAAACCTTCCCCAACGCATTTAGCTACTTCATGTTTTCTTTTACACATTCCAATTTGAACTATATTAGCTTTCTAAATAAAATTAGAAAAACAAAAAGCCACCAAGCTAAGAGTGGGCATCAGCACTCTTCAAATGGCAGAGAGGTCAGTTGCAGACAAACCTTACACCCAATAATGGCTAGAAAAATGGCCTACCAGAATGCTAGATGAATTTGATAGAGCTTCAAAGGGCTCCAAGAACTGCATTTTTTTTCTATCCTATTCAATCTGTAACTTCAAATCTTTTCATTTTGCACTTCTTTGCTTAAGCCACTTCTTTGCTTAGGCCACGCCCCTAAATCCCCAAGCAAGAAGAAGAGGGATGAAACAAACTTTGATGTGAGGCTTGCCACTCAACCGATCCCCAAGAGGGAAAACTTTAAGCTACACAGACTGAAGAAGTACTGGGGGGAGGTGATTAGACGCGATATGGCGGAGCTTGATCTCACAGCGAACATGACCTTAGATAGGAGGAAGTGGAGGTTGTGAATTAGAGTAGTAGGCTAATTGGAAGGGTTAGGTGGATGCATGGGTTAGGTGGAGGACGTGTTTTCTTTTTGTCTTATATGTTTTAGTTGTATCATATTTACATATTGTCATGTGCTATTCATTACTAGTCGCAGTCGTACATGTGTTAGTTTTATCATATTTACATTTGTGCTATTCATTATTAGTCGATCTTTCTATTCCCTTTCCTTCTCTTTTTGTCATATCTAGTTCTTTCTGCTTATGGGTTTTGAGATGAGGGTTCCCAGGAAACAACCTCCCTACTTCTATGAGGTAGTGGTAAGGTATGTGTACATTCTACCCTCCCCAGACCCCACTGGTGGGATTTCACTGGGTATGTTGTTGTATCATCGCCCCTCATTTGCTTATACTTGACCAATGAAAAGGAGTTTGATTCTTCCATTATTAAGTGAATGCTTTGTCAAATATCTTGTAGCACCCCAAAATACTAAAACCAATATTCGCACTTCGAAAGAACGTTCCTAAATAACCAGAATAAGTGATATCCACACTGTAATACCCCGGAAGTTGGAAAGTTGAAATAAGGAAGAAATCCATAGGCACTGTTCACAAGCCATGAAGCTCACCCATGGCCCATAGAGGGGTCCGTGAAAGTGAGCCTGATCTGAAGGATAATTCAAGTCCACTTGTATGGACAGGTCTACGACTCGTAGTGACTTAGATGGACTGTAAAAGGCTTCCCTGGTCCTGCACCTCAGAACCCTGAACCCTCACACTTCTAGGACAAGGTCCACGATCCGTCGTCCGTAAACCTGACCCCTCCAGTAACCCTTCACTTCACTAACTATTGTATGGCCTACGGAGGCTTGTACAGTCCGTCAAAAGGTCCCTTTCCAGCCACCGTTCCATGAATCTTTGTACTGTCCGTGGTGCTCTGTACAGCCTGTGTAGGGCCTCCATGAAATGTCATCCAGCAGTTATTTTTCAGGGTCAGTTTGGTCTTTTCCCATTCTCTTTATATTAAAACCATGTCGTTTTTATGCTATTCCTAAGGCCTATAACTACTCAAACCCTCCAATATTTCCTATTCACTCCAATTCTATATACTTCAAAAATTCTCTCTCAAGAACTACTTTCAAGTCAATTCAAGGAAGAACAATCTAGGGTTCCAAGGATTCAAGTCTCCTTTTCAAGTTTCAAGGCTAGGATCTACCTAAAGTAGGGGGGGTGTTCGTTCATGGATCCCATTCATCCCTGAAGCCCAAAATAATTCCCTACTTTTCCATGAATTTTCAATGTAGGAACTTGGGGTTTTGCTGACCTAGCATTGGGTTCCATAAATTATGATTCTATTCATATTTATTGATTTAATTATACATGAATTAACATTAATTTGATGATTTCAAGGTTTTCGATCAAAGTCTTCTCAATTCTCGTCCAGGGTTCATGAGACTCTTTATGGGTTCTTTGAATTATGATTCAATTGATATTGTTTTACATGATCATGCATGAATTTAACAAAATTATATGATTCAAAGATGATCATCTATGAACCCATGCAATTTACCCTAATATGAATTATGATCATGAATTGACAAAGACTTCATGCAAGCTTTATGAAAATGATGAATTATGACTCAATGAAATCTATCATGAAAGAATGAATGAAGGTGAAAGAATTTCTCTCACCCACTCATGGATCCGAGATGTTGAAAGGACAATGCTCACATTGATCGAATCAAAGAATTAGTGAGCTACTCTATGATGATGATTTGATGAATTTAAATTGGTAATTAGATACTGCCTTCTTCCATGATTGACTTAATGATTTATGATTTCTCTAGAGATGGGGTTTGACTGAGGACCGAGAGGACTTTGAGGTAGGACTCAATCGGAAGCTCAAAAGAGCGACGCAAGGGAGCTCTAGTAGCAACCTCTAGTCCCAAACTACGTGCCCCTGTAGGTTGCTTGTTTAGGCTTAGCTACTATTAACCACTACCATCACTGTGGTCAATCTCTACTATCAACCACCTTTATCACCATAACTAAACCACTGCCAATTACCACAAATACATCATCAACCACCACACATTCTTTAGCAACCTCCATCAGCTACTAACATCAACCAACTTCACTATTACAACCACCATTATTATGACAGACACCGCAACACCAACCACCGTCAGAGCTATCACCATTATCATTACTAGACCCTAAAACCACTATTATCATCACCTCCACCACTTCAAAAAATCCCCACCATCACTAACAAGCATAAATGTTTCATTTCCTTATTCAAATAATATTTTTAAAAATTTTTAACATTTAATAAATTTTTATAAGAATTGTATTTGTGTGTGTATATATATATAAATTATGTATATTAATATGCTGAAAAATAAATAGTTTTAATCATTTAGTGTTTAGATCTAGAGAACATTTTAATCATTCAGATGTGCATTCAATTTCAGAAGTCTAAATCTTAATGAAAAGAAATGACGCCTTAGTCTAGAAAGAACGAATAAATGAGAAAAGGAAGAAAAATATACTAGAAAAGTGATATATATCACTTGAGTTAACTGGAAAAGTGAATGCCTAAAAAGTAATGTTGGTTGCCCAAATGAATGAATACATGCACACATTATATATATGGCAGGAGTTTTAGTCCACCGAATTGCCCTCTTTTTAAATAACACACACATGCACACACACCTACATACATATATACAAACATATATATATATAAGCCTCTCCAACCTCACCCTCCTTGTCACTTAAAAGGAAAGCCAGATAAAGGGGTTCATCTTCTCCCCAAAAGGAGGAGCGCTTAGTGAAAGGACTTACGCTTTGCACCTGAAGGAGATGCTCCAATTGGGTATAGTGTCAAGCTTCCATTTTAGCGGGTTGAGAGCTCCATAAAAGATTATGATCTCTTCCTTAGAAAAGAAATTGCGTAAATTCTTGTCTTTCTGCGGGCAGCCTATATATATATATATATATATATATATATTATGTATATATGTATATATATGTATATATATATATATTATGTATATATGTATATATATGTATATATATATATATTATGTATATATGTATATATATGTATGCATGTATGTATGTGTGTATATATTATATTCTTTTACCAAGTTATGGGCAATTAGAATTAGTATATTACGTAAATACCCCATGAGAATTACTTAAATTATTATCACAATTTAAGGTTTTAAAATATCACAAAATTTCAAGTTTCCTGAAAGTGTAAGACTTATTCTAGTTATTACGGGAGGTTATTCTAGTTATTACGGGAGGTTTTGTCGAAGTGTGAAAATTGGTTTTAGTATTTGGAGTGTTACAACTTCACATGGCAAAATTTGTGAAGGTTCATATGGTGTCTGATATGGAATTGGATACACAATCAACTGTGACTGGACTATTTCGGGATTGCTACCATCTGAGGAATTGAGGAGTCATGGGGGATAAAGAGCCCTAGTATTAAGTCTCAAGAGATCATCTTGACATTCACCTATAAATAGGACAACACCAAACCCTAGCCCATCTTCCTTTCTTCTGCCATCTCAATCTTATTCTCTTTCTCCCTCACTCCACTATGGAACAACCTCCGGTCCCCACTCCTTTCCAGGGACTCTCGCACCCTCACACTTTCCCCCTTCACACTTCTGTTGTTGTTGCCTCGAAAGAGATAAATGTTGAATAATTTGGCTAACATTGAACTTGGTAAAATGAAATAGTTGAATAACTAAAAAATGAGATTATTCAGGAATACACATTGAATGTTAAGATTACACTTTAATTGAATCATGATACAAATTACAAAAAAGAAAAAGATCGAATAATCATTCTATGATGAAAATAGAATCTTATATTAAAATTCGATAGAGATGAAATTGGAGCCGTTGATTTTTTTTAATTTCATTTTTTTTGTTTTGGCTTGTCAGCTTCTGTCTTTCAACCTCATATGCCTCTTTGTTCCCCCTTCCTATCACAATCATCTAATCCCTCCCTTCCTCCCAAATGCATGTCATTAGTTCTCTCTCACTTACCCCTTCTCAATCTCCATTGTTATCACATAACCTTATTGTTTATCTCACTTTCTCGCATTCGCTCTCTCTAGCTTCTTTTTGTCTTACTTTCCATTCACAACAATCCCCTCTTATCTATTGTTTTACTTGATTGTAATAAATAACTATCCTTTATTGATTGTAAGAATTTCTGAAGGAATTTATAATGATCTTAATGTTTTGGATTGGCTACTCAGATTCTTTAACATGATACTAGAACCAACTTCGGCAGGCTCATTTTCTCACGTACAAGTTCACTGCCACAATCACTCTCACAAGAACAAATAAGTTATCTCATGTTGATCCTTGAAGCAATTACACGTTCTGGAAGGTGTTAGAGATGCAATACTTAAATTGTACTAAACTGTATATGGTTCCAAAGGAATATATAATCATCCTAGACTTCTCCAACCAGTGTATTGAGATTTTAGGTTGAACGCTCGTCTTTTACCATTTGGCTAATTGTTCCCCTTTCATCTCCTTCTAAGTTATATTGCTATATGCTGGATTTTTTCGCTTTGAAAATTTTGTAGATAAAAAAGCATTTTTAATAAAATTTGAAGGAACAAACAAACAAGATCCGGTGATTTTTGGAAACACATAATCCAGGGGAGTGGTCGACGAGTTGTTTAATGTCATTCTTAGGACAGCTAAAAATGCCAGAAGAAAGGAGGTGAAGTACAATGGTGTCGTTGTGTAAGAACAACGGTGACATTCAAAATTACAAAAAATATATGATATCAAGCTACTAAGTCATACTATGAAACTTCGTGAGAGGTGGTCGAGATAAGGAGGGGTATGTCTATCTCCGAGAACCAATTTGGATTCATGCATGAGCGATCAACTGCAGAAGTCATTCATCTTGTAAGGAGATTGTTGGAGAAATATAAGCACCAAAAAAAAAAAAAACTTCCACACAGTGTTCATTGACCTAGAAAAGGTGTATGATAAAGTCCTTAAAGAATTCCTTTGAAGATGTTCGAAATCTACAGGTGTACCTACAACTTAAAGTAGGATAATTAAGGACATGTAAAATGGAGCCAAGACCGTGTTAGGACAGTGAGAGGTGACTCAAAACACTTTCTAGTCGTGGTCGCATTGCACTAGGGATCAAAACTCAGCTTCTATTTTACTTGGTGATGGATAAATTGACACATCATATTCAAGGGGAGATGCTAGGTGTATGCTATTGCGTGGAGTTAATGACAAGCCTGAAATTTGGGGACGGGCCATAGAGTATAAAGGTTTCAAATTAAGCATGACTAAAACAGAGTACTTGGAATGCACATTTAGTAACATGATGCATGAGGCAAAGGTGGAAATGGAGATCGATGCCCAAGTCTTACCCAAGAAAGGAAGTTTCAAGTATCTAGGGTCCATAATCAAAAAAGACATGGAGATTGATGATGTCGAACAACATTTTGGAGGGAGATAGGTGAAATGTTCGGAGTACTGTGCAATAAGAATGTTTCACCAAGGCTTAAAGGTAAGTTCTTCGTAGTGGTGGTTAAGAACAACTTTGTTGTATGGACAGAGTGTTGGTCAACCAAGAATACCCACATTTAGAAAATGAATGTAGGAGAAATAAGGATGCAAAAATGGATGTGTAGGCATACATACTAGGAAAGAAATTATTAGAAACTACAGGAGAAGGTGGGAATGGCATTTATGATGAACAAGATGAGTGAAGCAAGGTAAAGATAATTCAGACATATGAAGAGGAGGTGTGGGATGCACTAGCAAGGAGGTGTGGGATGCACTAGCAAGGAGGTGTGAGATGTTGTTGTAGCCGAACTCAAGAGAGGTAGAGGTAGGTTAAAGAAAAACTGAAGAGATAATTAGACAAAAGATGACACAACTCCAACTTACTAAAGACATGTACCTAGAAAGGAACGGGATTAGAGTAAGAAATTAGTGGCTAGCCGAGTGTTGTCGCAATTTATGTGCGAGAGCTAGGATGAGCCTCCTCTCCTCTTCCCCTTATTAGTAGTATTATTTAGTAACGGCGTAGTTTCTTATTCTTCAAGTAAATTACTATTTGCTGTTTTATTTGCTTTGTATCTTGCTATTTTGTTGTCATATGTTTCTTGTATCTTTATGAGCCGAGAGCCTATCACAAAGGTAGAGGTAACCTTACTTTGTGGGATAAGGTTTATGTACACCCTACCCTCCGCAGACATCACTTATGAGATTACACTTAGTATATTTCTATTTATTTTTTATGAAGGGGATGACAGTGAGTATGTTGTTGAAAAAAAAAACAAATTTGTATCAACTTCTTGTGACAAATTTACTTTGATGATGAATATTGTAGAAAAAAAAATCAACTAAAAATAAAAGTTGGTTCAAAAGTATTTTTGGTACTAAAAGTTTTATGTAAGATCAAATTGAACATCAGGGTAAGTAGCCAAATTTTCCAGTTGTCCAATAAACATATCATTTGATACAGAAAGTAATACTACATTTAGTATCCCGACCACAGTCCAACATGTCTGGATTCTAATCGTATCTCGCTTGCCTAGAACCACCCAAAATGAATGTTAATTGTAACTAATATGAGAAAAGCTTTTCTTCTTTCCAGAATATTGTTTGATGATAGTTTCACAACCACATATTTTATGATCTTACCACCAAATGTATCATAAAAACAATAAATAAGAAAAAGCACTTCCCTTCTTGTTTTTCTCCTTTACCGGTGAAATAAAATGCACAGGGCACATGACACTGCTCTAGTACAACTATGACGTGCCAAATGGCGAGGATGGATTTCTCAAGATCTGATATACCTGGTTCTGTGAAATGGCACTTAATATTGCATCTCTTTCCTTGTACACAGGTAGACTTCTACGAAATTCCAGCATCTTCCTACCCTCAGGTGATTCCTGAAACAAACAAGAATGTTATTCCATGAACTGATCTTCCACAGGGAACAAAAAACAAACAAATACTGATAAAATTTTACAACATTATATGAAACAAACAGAACAAACTCAAAAAGCAACAAAAATACATACAAAAAGTTGCAAAGAGTGGAGAAGCAGCATAGAGCATATACCGTAGGAAAGATCTAACTGAAGGGATCAAAGGAAAAAAGTCACAGCAGATTGTTTTTATCAAAACAAAAAGAAAAAAGTTGCAGCAGATTGTTACTCACTCTAGCACATACAGTTCTACCTACAAACAGTCGATACTAGGTTTTCATTTACACCAATTTTCAGAAATTTGTTTCTGAAAAATTTTCAAAATTGGATGCTAAAGTTGTCAGACATATATTAGATTTGAAGATATACTTTTCCTATGAATACAGGAACTACAGGTTTGCATAAAAAATCACTTAAAACTAGAGAAATTCCACCTTTATTTATGCAATTCAGTTGAAGACATAGGGGTTTTTTTGCTTGACGTCATGAACAAGGACCTCTCTTAGGATTTGTTCTTAGTTTCTCTTTAAATACTAAGCTTTCATATGAATTAAAGCATTTCACAATCCCACGCTCTAGCTGGAGCCAACATTTATGTCAAATTTTCCACCACCTAAGCTTCAGCAAATCGAATGAAACATGGCAAAAAAGAAGTGAACACTGTGCTGAGGAACAAAGCAGCTCACCTAGAAGAAGAGGAACAAAGCTTCGTGTTTTTACTTTTCCTAATTTGAGAATCTAAACCAGAAATTTATCACATCAATCAACTAAAACCAGAGCCCTCAATAATTTTAGATAGGTCCATGAATCAGATTCTTCACAACTCAAATATGATCAATATTGTTTCCTATCTAGGCATCAAATTCACCAAATCAAAGAAGACTAGAACTCTTCCCATCTGAATGCCCAAATATTTCTGGTAAAACCAAAAAACTGAAGTACAGTCAAAACTGACAAAGTGTGCGGATTTGTGGAGTACAGTCTAAAAAAACCCCAGGGCCTAGCTCGAGTGGCAAAAGGTGGAGGATTTGTGGTTGAAGTCACAAGTTCAAGCCCCAAATCATACAAAGCAAAGCTTGGTATTTAAGTGGAGAAGGGTAGAGGGGAGGCCCCATTTTATCTACCGAGTTTAGAAGGTTGTGGTTGGTCCAAAGGGCAGCCGTAGACGGATTTCTCAGTTATCAAAATAATCAAGAAAAGAAAAGAGGACCAGTGGAGAAAGAATTGAGAGCATACTTACTTAGGAAAAAGTAAGGATATGTTGGAGAAAAAGGATGAAGGCAAAAGGTAGGTCATGATGTGTTTCATATCCTATAACTGTTACTATTTTCTCGACTAACTGGGAATGTTATGTATAATCCTATGGGAAGTAATACAAAAATGAGTAATCCTTTTGACTTGAGTATGTTGTATCCTTATCTTTTACATGCATATCACAGATAACTTCTGCAAATTATAAGAGTAGTCTTGGCACCATAACTAAGTTCACAGATCTCCTCTCTCTCATCATACGCAGGTTAGAGGAAAACAGCAAGTGAACAACATTTTCTTCCTTTCTTGAGAAGTCAGAGAAAAGATAATAATTATTTTCCAACAAATATGTGCAGGGAAAAACAACTACTAGCCAATTGTGTCATCAATACTTTAAGGGCAGACTCAGCAACAGTAGATTCAACTGCACCCGCTTAAGGAAGCATTAGAAGATAAAAATCTTTATTAAGTTTTTTCTCTGCAATAGATTGTGCAAATCCCATGGCCCCTCAACTCTTGCTCCTAATGCCTTACTATATTAACAAGAAAAATAATACTACCTGGTGCATCTATAAACATTTTGAAAGATCAATTAGTGTAATTGTATTCTCGTTTCCTTTATGGTACTTGATTAATACATGCACCGACTTGTATTGTTACACCTTTAGCATGTTATCGAGTTGAACGAAATCTCAACTCCTATTTTCATTGCTTAGTCCGGACTCCAGACAAATTCAAAGGCATGTATCATCACAGCATTTAATTCTCACTCCATGATGAGGTTTCAGGCAGCAAAACTCTGGTTATTATGTCTGACCTACAGAAAGTAGACCCAGAAAACTAAGCATCTTACTAAAGAGAAGACAAGGTTGGAAGAGGCAGATAATTCTGCATTTTTACAGATGTCAGCATGCTTTAAAAATTTGAGGTGATTGAACCTGCCAAGTTTGCTGCTCTGATTGCATTTGCATACTCCTTTCCCAAAGTATTTTCTTCATGGAAGCCTTACTTTGAGGGAGTGCCTCTGACTGCTCAAATAGACCCTCATCAGTAGCTATACTGCCATTACTGCTTGATCGTGAAAGTACATCCGTGCTCCTTGGCTTACGAGACAAGTATTCTCCAAGAAAAACATCTACTCGCCTTGGTAAACCGGGAGGCAGGATCACCTGACAATTGTTTAAAGGTCATAGTCTTTATCATTAATGAGATAAAGGACAGGAAAGAGGGGTAGAAGAGGGAATACAGGAACCCGGCATGAGTTAAAACCAGAAGAGCCTGATCAAGTAGGAAGCAACAGGAATGTAAACCCAGACAAAGACAATTAAAACAGAGAAAATAGAAATGGAAATATTGTTTGAGTCAGAATTTAAATTACTGAATAAATATAATTTACTGAATTCCTTCTCAAAAAAATTTAAATTTCCGAATAAGAATATCTAAGAGGTCAAGAACATACCTCTCTCTGAGGACGCTTATCATCCAAATCAAACCTGTAGTTAGGTAATGGAAGCTTGCTGACAACTACTACTTTTGAATATAGGTTGCTGCAAAGGATGGTGGCATTTTAAAGTCCTGTACCAAAACAAATGCAGAAACGAGACACTTCCAGATCAAAGATACCTATATAAACCCATTTTGCTTGCTAAAGCTGCTATTTGCTCATAATCACGCCTATCCTTTTTCTCCCTTGAGAGCACCTCTTGTTTATCATTGTTTTTTAGCAGTGCAGTGAGCTTCCATTTCCATGCTTCAGCGTTATCAGGTGTGGCAGCACCCTGGAATCCATTTAATGTTATAGGACAGTCAAGTGGCTTATATTTGTGATACTTGCAGACGGGAAGAATTAGTTGTAACTGCATGCACGCATAACATTGATAAGATTGTATATGAAATGGAACGTAGCTAGAGATGAGCAATTATTTCCCATGACAAAGCAAACATCCGCTGAAACGTATAAAACCTCATCATAAGATCAAAATAGGAAGACTACAACCCCTGTCCATGACATGAATGCTCCAAATGAAAAAGATGTCAGACACCTATGGGTTAAGGTTGATTCCTTCAGATTAATGGTCAAGTTCAAGTCTCCACTATGTGTGCCCTATCATCCGAAGAGTATGTTGATTCATTCACCATGCGTCCAGATCAGTGATTCCATCATTTCAGCAACAGAGAAATGCTGACAATATAAATGTGGGGTTAAGTTGACGCATATAATATTAGGGCCAAAGACCACTCTTGTTCAGTGCAACTTACCAGAGAGGTGCAAACTACTGCCATATTTATGTTTAAACAAGTTGTAGCATTTGTAGATCTTTTTTTTTTATAACTGGTGTGTCCAAACCAGCTTTTTTGCACCTCGACTAATTCCACAGGTATCTGCTACATCCCACCTCCCACCAGCACAGGTACTTCGTAACTTTATCCAACAAGGCTAGGACAGATCGAAAGAAATCACCTAGTGGTGTTGCTTCTGCTGGGATTTGAACCTTCTGAGAGTTCTCAATCATCTTCTTTAACCACTAGGTCACATCCTTGAGTGAACATTTTACAATTTATTGCAATTAACTACATATATCTGGATAAGAATGTAACTGCCGCAAATTCCAACATTAAAACAATCTATTAACTCCCAAAAAAGCACTAGTGCAACCACTTATCAAGACAATCACCTAGTGTTGTTGCCTCTGCTGAGATTTGAACTTTCTCAGAGTTCTCAATCCACTTCCTTCACCACTAGTCACTGTCACACCCTTGAGTGAACATTTTACAATTTATTGCTATTTAACTACATGTATCTGGATAAGAATGTAACTGCCGCAAATTCCAACATTAAAACAATCTATTAACTCCAGAAAAAACACTAGTGTAACCACTTATCAAGAGAACACAAAGTGCGATGTCCACGGAATTGTAGATTAAGATGTCAGTATATTACCGATAAACCAAAACCAAATGACAATTATTCTCCAGTCCTCAGATTATATGACTACTCAAGTACAACAACAATATACCCGGTGAAATCACACCAAGTGGAGTGAGACGGTAGAGTGTATGCAAACCTTACCATTACCTCGAGGAGGTAGAGAGGTTGTTTCTAAAAGACCCTCGGCTCAAGATGTAACTACTCAAGTAAGCTTACATATTTCAATCAGGACCCAAATTTGAGTTTCAATCCACTTGACATACCATTGAAACTGTAAACCACTGTTTTGAGTTAACTTTCTCAGAAATCGAGTTATAATGGACATTAGGCAATAATTGAGTTCTATATGAAATTAGGCAATCACCTTTTTAAAAAAAACTAGCCATCATTGAGGTTAACTTGTTCCTACTATATCAAAATGGATCATTATACAACAATTCAAACATAGGCCAATAAAGGGGGAAAACTGATAGTTATCGTGCAGTAACAATCCTAAAAGTTAATTGTATTAACAGCAATTACAAGCATTGTGAATACTAAATTTGACCCCAAGATCCTTCCAAACTAATTTGCACATTTAATTGCTCAAGCTACCTAGGTACATTAAGTATCAACATATCTCAATCCCAAACTAGTTGAGGCCAACAAACTGAATCCTATCTGACATATCTGCTCTATTCATGCCAATTAGTTGAAACCCTTTGTCCATTTAACACTTAAGTTGGGTACCAATGTAATGCATATTGATTAAACTTCAAAGTGTTACAGATAGACGTGTCTCACCTACCTGATATGGCGTAAGCTCATTATCACAAGCGGAACCGTCCTCAGAAACCTCATCAAATTGTGAACTTCTCTTATGTTGCAGTCTCACTGGTTGCTGCTGATTTTGTTGCTGAGGCGGCAAGTAAGAGTTGGACTTGAGAGTGTTAGGATTAGGTTTTTGATCGATTGCTGTAGGACGTAATCCTCCAGGTTGTGGAGAAACAGCAGAGGGAACAGTTATTACTGAATGGAGGCGTTGATGTGGAGGGACGTAAACGCCGCCGCATGACGACAGCGGCCGATCCTTCATCGTCAACGACGGTGGTGAAAAGCTGAAGGGTTTAAGGTTTCTGGAATGTAAACCGTATGTGAAAAATTGAAGAGGATATAGGCTCATAAACAGTTTGAGTCCACTCCGGAGAAAAGGTAACGGAGTTCCGTCCTATGGCGACGGCGTACGGGCGGTCGGCGGTTAGTCGGAAGTTGAAAATTTTCACGGCGGATGGAACTGAAGCTAGTTTTACCGATGAAGACGGAAATGAAGATGATTTGTAAATTCAGGAAGGAAAGTAGGAAACTTAATCCCGTGATGTGCACGTGCTCATATGTCGCAACATAGAGGCCCACGTAACCTCTTTGGAAGGATGTGAAATGTAGATAAGCCCTTCAAAAAATAGGGAAAATAACATTTATAACCCAAAAAATAAATTATTTACAATCGACTTATTTTTTTTACTTTCATACCTTTGTTGTGAAATGATAGAGACTAGAGTGTCTCCACCAAATAGAGCTAAAGAGAATACACAATTCTAACGAGGTTCGGCAAATAATGCATACGTCTTTGGATACTTCCATTACAGGGGAAATATTACAAGAGTAATATAAACTTTAAACTATGGAAAACTTTACTTAAGTAAGTAGCTTGTTTTTCTTGTTATATTATCTAACTAGCAAGGAGGGGCCTCTCTATTTATAGTGTATGTGAGCACTCTATTCTTCATCTTTTAACAATGTGGGATATTGGAATACTTCACAAGGCTTTGACACTCTTTTACTTTTCTTCTTTCTTCAAATCTTTTTTCTATGTGGGATGTTGTGAAGTAAATACTTCACAAGGCTTTCACACTCTTTTACTTTTCTTCTTTCTTCAAATCTTTTTTTTCATGTGGGATGTTGTGAAGTCCATATTTCCATAACAACCCTATATTTTTAACTATCCTTGTGCATTTGATGTTATGAGAATATATATACTCCCTTTGTCCATCTTTACTTGTCCCCTATATTTTTTTGGGATGTTCAATAATACTTATCCACTTTATAAAATCAAGAGATAATTTTACACTTAGTTCCTAATTTACCCTTGTCATTAATTATTGTCATTTTCTTATCATATTTTTCAAGACATCATATTTATTATATTCAAAGGGTAATTTGGTAAAAATTACCTCATCATTTACTATTTCTTAATCGTTGTGCCAAATCAATAGGGTCTAAGTAAAGTTGAACGAAGGGAACATATACTTTGATGGTATCGAGAAGGAAGAGGTAGCACTTCTGTAAAACTGCTTAATACCATTGAAGTATTCGCATATACTCTAATGAATAAAAAAGAAGAGGTAGTATTTCAGTAAAACTGCTTAAAACTATCAAAGTGTACATATACTCTGATGATATCAAAGAGAAGAAGTAGTGCTTTAGTGAAATAACTACCTAGTTACTCCTTGATACCATTAAAGCATATAAACTTTGATAGTACCAAAGAGGAATATGCAATGCTTCACTAAAAAGACTGCTCAATTACAACTTGATATCATCTAAATATATACTCTGATGTTATCAACGACGAAAAAGGAATGGTTAAGTGAAAATGCTACTCATTTACTTGTTGATACTATTAGAACATATATTTTCTTAATTGTTTCTTCTTTGATTTCTTAAAAAAAGATACAGGAAAATATTTAACAAACACAAATAGACAAGATGAGCAATAAATCTTTTTAAGTATCCCAAATGCCCAAAATATGAATTGGTTAAGGTCAAAGATCAGTTCTCTGTTCGTCTGGGCTGATCTTTGGGCCAATACTGTTTAAAAAAATTGTGGGCTTTCAGCCCAATTCATCCCTGTATCATTTGTGTAAACAATTGGTGTATATTATTAGAATTGTTAATATGAGCCGGCCCATCTTATCCGGGCTAGCTCTTACAGGTTTTAGAATTTGACAGATCAGATCGAGTTGGTTCTTTTTTTTAAGTATAAATTTCATAAATACCATATTGTTTATTCATAATTCTCAGTTTTCCCGACTCTTTTAAAAATTACTAGAAATCCCAACTTTTCTGCATCAATTGATACCTCAATATAAATTTACTTCTGTTACATTAAATAAGGAAAAAAAATCTGACAATTAAAAGGTGATTCCTTAATTAATGTTAAAACGTTCTAATTGGTTAAATCAATCCTAACAAATGTATAAACAGTCTGTTATGTTTTTTATGATCTTATTATAATTTTATACTTAGTTTATAATGCTTTATTATGTGTTAATACTTGGCTTATAAAGATTTCTTATGATTTGATACTGCATTTGCAAATCTTTCTTATCAATTGATACTTGATTTATAGTGATTTCATATGAGTTGATACTCGGTTTACATGACTTTCTTATAAATTGATATTTGGTTTACAATGATTTCCCATGGGTTGTCAGCATAACACAATTTTTGATACTTAAAAATTTGAAAAACGCCTAACCCTACGAAAAGTATCAACACTGAAGAAGTGATTTACTGTATCAAGAACTCATTCACAAAATATTTATGAAACTTAATTTACTTAATACAAGGAATCAGACTTAATACAAATATTTTAGGAATATATATTTTAATTTGATATAAAGGAATTTGAAATTTTGAAACTCGAAAGAATCAAAATTGACGTAAAGAATCAAAATTGACTGCATACCGTTTGCTTACGTTTTCTTCCTTGAGAGAAACTCAAAGCACCTTTTTTTCTATTAAAGTGTTTGAAAGAAAAAAGATAACTCCTTGCACTCTTCTAGGAACAACTCATATGTAATTGGTCTACTTCTTCCGTTGTATCTGTTGAAAATGAAGTGACGTTGTCATTATCAACAAAAGACTGAGTTAAACCAAGACTAAAAGAAGGAGATGAATCCATAGAAATTTTTTAGCTTGATACGAAAACTGGAGAAGAGAAAAGGTAAAGATGGTTTCTTGTTTGGATGAAAAGGGAGACCTACAAGAAGACATAAAAAAGGTTGTAGAAAAATTTGAGTTAGTTAGTATAAAAAAATAAAAGAAGAAAAGTGAAAAAGTGAGATTTCTGTAAATATTTTAAAATGGAAGGGAATATTGGAGATTTGGATAAAATATGTCGTGTATTTTTATAATTTTTTCTTTTTTTAATGAATACAAGGGTCGCGGGCCTTGTCAGGGCAGCCCAAATTTTATTCATATATTTTTTTTATAAATTTTAAATTAAATTATAATTTAAAAATATTAAATAATAGCAACATGATTATATTACATAGTATTAGTGTTACTAATACTCTTCGTCCATCTTTACTCGTCCACTATATTATTTTGAGATGTTCAACAATACTTGTCTACTTTATAAAATCAAAAGATAATTTCACACTTATATTCTAGTTTACCCTTATAATTAATTATAGTTATTCTCTTGTTACATTTTTCAAGACATCGCATTTATTATATTCAAAGGGTGATTTAGTAAGATTACCCCTATATTTACTGTTTTTTAATCCCTGTGTCAATTCAATAAGGGACAAGTAAAGATGGATGAAGAGAGTATATATTATAAAAATATAATTTGTATCTAAGTTTTAATATGTAAAAACTTTAAATGAACTTTGAGTTTGAACTCTTATTATTTTTATTTTAAAATACTCTATTTTATTTTTAATTTGGCCCACGGGCCGACCCATCCATATTGCAAAAATCCCACAAATTAGCAGACTTATTCAAGTTACGCTTAAAAACTCATTTTTTAAATGGGTTTCAAAAATCATAATCCAAACAAGCTAAATCACGGATTAAACCAAATCAACTCAATAGACGTAGCCTATATTGACGGGTTAGAACATGATACTACTCATCATGCCTTCACTAACCTATGAAGCTTAGACGATAACTAACTGCTAGGCAAAAATAAAACTCAAACAAGTAACACAACTTTGATGCTCAGATGTGGAAAATCAAGAATAGAACAAAATTAGACCCTTTTTAATGCAAAAATTAAAGCTTCACATCCGAATATATGATTAGAATATAACTCTAAGCCTAAAAATAAATTTTATAAAATGATGATCAGATTGGTTATGTTATATGAAGCAAAGTGTGTTTTTCACTAAAGAGATCTCATGTTTAGAAAACGGGAGTAGCAGAAATGAGGTTGTTAAAATGTTTGTGTGAGTATATTAGGAGAAACAATATTATGAATGAAGATATTTAAGACATGTTGAGGTTGGTTTTCGTGGTAGATAAAACGAGGGAAGCGAGGATAAGATGGTTTGTGTACGTGAAAAAAGAGATGTTGATGCCCTTCTTATGATATCAAATTTGTGATATTTAAGAGTGAGAAACAAGCGGGTTGAGTCAATAAAGAATGAGTAAAATAATACTATGGATAGACCACTCAACTCGGCTCATATTATATGGATAAATATGAATATTGATTTTATATTATAGTAGAAATGCTATTAATTAAAACTTTCAAAAGAAATATTTTTTACCCCCTCCTCCCCCCTCGGAAAAAAACTTTTAAATTTACTTTTTAAAAAAGTTATCACCCCCCCTCACCCCCGGCTTCCATCCCCCACCCAAAAAAAATATATATATCTTTAGAAAAAACATTAATTTTTTTTCTTACACCACTCACCCCATCCCCACCCTACCCCCGGCAATTTATGCCTCAAAAAATATTAATATAATCTTTTTCTTTTATAAATGAACATCTTTTATTTATTTTATTAATTAATTAATTTTTAAATGGATGATGTGAATTTTTTTTTAAATGAGTAGAATATTCAATCCATTTAAGATGAATTAATTTGAATAGAAACTTATATAAATTATCGATTCTGCCATCGCTAGTGGTCTCATTCGATATAGAACACATAAATAGATATGTGTAGGGGATTAGAGGGTGATATGACACCAAAGAATGGCACTCAAGCTCACAATATTGATTGTCCTTGCTATGGCTATTGTGCTATAAAATTTGTAGCAAATTGTACCTGATATCGAAAATTTATCGAAATAAACTTATATACTAAGAAAATGGTTAAAAATATTTTTAAATTATTTAAAATAGATCATTTTATTATTTGTTATACTTTTGATTTAGTAATATCCTCATCGTTAGTTGACTAGCTCAAAAATATGTTTCCTACCAACAGTTACTCCAAAATAAGGAAAAGAACCAATTTTACCCTTGACCTATTACAATTTTGCTCTGAATCTGCCTCAGAAAGATCATATGTCAACTTTTTTTTAATTACATTTTACGTAGGATGATGTTACCAGTTGCAGACAGTTTAATATAAATAATTTTTTTTTTGTTGAACTGCCAACAAGAAATGTTCTAGTTAATTCTATTGAACAAAAACGGTATGTAGCCAATATAAAATAACATGAAGATTAATGCATTTTCTCCGTTCCTTCTTATCTGACACGTTTTATTTTTCGAGAATTAAATTGCATGAATTTTGATCAATATTTTAATATGTACTTTTTCATCATATTACATTATATATCAATTTAAGAAGTATTACATCTTGTAATATTTTTAGTATAGTTTCAAAAATATTTAAATTTTAAATATTAAATCAATTTAATTTAGCTCTAAGCTTAGTTAAGCTAATTTACCACTGCAAGGCGAGAGAACAACTTGTCTGATCTTGCGATGCACTCACTTGTGTTACGAGAATAAAATGACATTTTAATTTAACTCAAGATTAAAATTTCTTACAATTCACGATTAAAATTTGACAAGTGAACTGAAAAAGTATAAGTTATCTTCAAGAGAAATGTAGATTTGGAGATTCTTGTGACTATCACATTGGCCCTTTATTTATTGTGATGATTAATTACTCATTTATTAATTTTTGTCACGACCAGAAAGCAAACAAAATTGCATCAATCAGTCTCAATTTCACTGTGTTTCAATTATTTGTTCTTATAAAAACAGGAAATTAAACAGCCGTATAAAGACACAGAAATTATCTGTCTGATCTAATATAAAATGCAGGAAAAATCACACGTTATAAATTTGACAGAATTTATTTAGTAGTTAAATTTGGCTCAAATCTTATATTTGTATTAAAGTTTATTCGATGTATACAAATAATTTATTGAAAATAAGTATGAAAAAAGGAGAAAAAATATCTAGAGTGACGTTTATATTATGATCGAATTTGTAATAATACACTCATGCTTTATGAAAGTCCTATAACTTTTGAAATATTCCCAAAAAATCTAGGAAGGTACAAGGTCCCTCATGAGTGTGTTACTCAAATAAGGCCATAGTTTAGACATCATTTTTAGTTATATCTAGGTCACAGAATCAACCGTACGGATATTAAAAATAATATATATGATATTTTATTATATTCCTTGAAATGATATGGTAAATTTTTAATTTTTTTCAATTATATCTAAATGTGAAATACTCCATCTGATAAATATAACAGATTGAATTTGATAATAAAGGTAACGAATGTAACGTTTAAATTTGATTATTAAAATGAATCCTATGTACGAACTGAAAAATTTTGAAGATCAAATTTATGGACAAGAATATTGCTGCTTGGGACCATTAGAGGGGACATCTTATCCTATAGAAAAGGTGTCTATTGAATTCAACCTGTAAAACACTTGGAAATTGAGTTGTAGTGTGTTGAAAATCAGATACACGATATAGAATGATCTCGACGTTTTAGAGAATTTGACCATATTATATCTGGATTGTTCTGAATGATTCCATAGATACACGATATAGAATGAACTTGACGTTTTAGAGAATTTTGTTTCTATAGAATGAACTGGACGTTTTAGAGAATTCTGCTCCTATATTCTTTTTCATGCATTGGTTGTTGAATTGGTCGTTGTACTACCACTTTAATTTCATTCATGACTTTTTTTTTTAATTTCATCTTATAGTAGTGGGGTTAAAAATTTTAATTAAAAAAAGTCAAACTATAACATGCCAAGAAAATTCCACATGCGTATATCTAAACAATATTTTCTTAAGAATCTATTTTTATAATATAATTTTTCGATAAATATTCATCAATTGAGTTTCTTTGAAGTACAAGCGTAGTTGTAGTTCCGTTTCTATCCTTGTGGATGATAGTCTATGAATATTTGATACAATGAATTCAAATTCGAGTGCACGTTTTTTCTTTGATTCAATGTACACAAATACACAATTTATTTTATTATATTCTTTAAAATTTCTTATCATTTAAAAAATTACAAAAGTTTCTACTCTCTTTTTTTTAGATACATCACTGTACGCAATGTATGATGTATTGAGACATCAGATACATCACTTTGCGCGATGTATCAGTTAAATACACCACGTACATGATGTATCAAGTGCCGGATACATTATTTTACGTGATGTATTCGGATTTCATTAAATTCAAAGTAATTTTTGTAATTCGAAAAAGAATATGAATCAAATATAATCCCTATATAAGATAATAAGAGATTATATTATTTAAATATTATACCGCCTAATTAATGACTGTGAGAGTGATGTCTTCTAGTACTCTACGTACATTTTATCTTTATATTATTATATGCTTTACATGTCATTTTACACAAGCTTTTGGCCGGTGAAGTGATGGACTTACGTAGGGACATTTTGTTGAATTTTCTTCGTAGTCAAGAACAAGTACAATTATGCTACTTACCAATATTTGACTTCCTAATCTTATTGGAAACTTAACAAAGATAAATATATATTTAATTTAATATTCTTATCCCAAGCATGACATTGTTTACTTCCTTGGTTTAATATATACTTTAGTTTTATATATAGACAGAACAAGAGATTACTACAATTATAATTTAAGAAGTAGAGGATCGACCGATTCAAGTTTTATAAACATTGGTAATTTTCAAGTGTCTTGGATTATATATGTATATTTTTTTTGAACTATTTTGGATGTATGATGTAATTTTGGTAAGCTATATTTTATTTTAATTAAAAATGAAGCCAAATATGAAGTTTTTTTTCCTTTCTTGACTTTACGATATTATTTTAAATTTGTGAATAAATTGTGATGTCTGAAGCAAAGATAAAATACACCATCAATTTTAATTTGTTTATCTTACTTTAAATTCGTTTTAAAAAGAGGATCTCTTTTTCTTTTTTTTTTAATCACAACTTTTTAATTCAAACTTTTCACGTGATTTATTTAAGAGCAAAAGATTAAAAAATATTTTTTTAATATTTTACATATCTTTAATTTAAGGGAAACTTTCATAAATAACTTATGTTTGAAACTTAATATAGTCAAATAACTATATTCTACACAATTATACGGTATAACTTCGGCTATGTGACATGGAGGGGAGGAGAGAGGCGAGTGAGAGAGGGCAGAGAGGCAAATTGTATATGTATATTTGTCAAATTGCATGTGTATATCTATCAAATAATTCTTTATGTGTAACTAATATACATATGTATTTGTATCTAGCAAGTGAGATTGAGAGATGGAGGAGAGAGATGAGCGAGATCAAGAGAGTGGAGAGAGAGGCAAGCGAAAGAGAGTAGACAATGGAGAGAGGTGAATTATATATATGTCGAATTGATTGCGTATATCTGTCAAAATAATTGTACATGCTACTAATATACATATATAATGGCATATCCAGCAAAAAATTGTAGAGAGACAAGAGAAGTGAGAGAGAAGAAGAGAGGAGAGAGGAGAAGGGAGAGAGAATAAAAAAACAATAAAACTCTAATTATAACAACAAAACTTTACCTATAGCAACAAATTATAATTTTTCACACTATAATGATATAATGAAAATATATATCATATATTTATCTAATTACATATTTTTTTTCTTAATTTAAAAACTATGAAGTTCAATTTTTTTTTATATATCAAATTAAAATTAAATAAATTAATTAAGATAAAATAATTAAAATTCAAGTGTCATTTTGTAAATCACTATTACTGTTGCTGTACTGTCATTTTCATTATCATCAATAATGACCATATTATATCTGGATTGTTCTGAATGATTCCATTACACACCTTTCAATTCAACAATTGATCTTATCAAATAAATTTTTGATTATTTTAAAGGTCAAGTGGAAATAAAAGAACATATTAACAAAGCATCTATCAGACGTGGCATAACTATAATTTATCGAGGACATGATTTGATATAAGATAAAAAAATATAAAATTAAAATAAAATATTAATAGATAATCAAGTCATGTAATGGGCTAATCACCTCTTCTCTTTATTAAGTATTTTTCTATTCTATTTTAATTATATTTGTGAGGTAATGCACATATATTAAGAAAAATATATAAAATTTATACCATAATTTTCACTATTGCCCTTTATAAAATCATAAATATATAGTGTAATTTATCTTCTAGAAAATATAAAAATTTAATAAATAAAAAAATAAATATAAAAAAGTTTCAAACATTCCCTTTGAACTTTGAACAGTTCAAATATTTTAACTTTTGAGCACTAAAAAATTTTTCAAAAAATTCAATTAATTGAAACGAAAGGAGTATTACATAATAGTTTGTAGTGTTTAATGTGTATTACTATCTGATAATTCATTAGCTTTATATTTAATTACTTTATTTGTTGTCATATTTCTTTTTTCTTACAATACATCTTTGATCATACTTTTTTTAGTATAAAGTCTATTAGAAATAATATTTTTATCTTCATAAAAGTAGGTACAAAGACCACATACAACTTATCTTTTTTTGGTCTCACTTACGAAACTACATATATCAAGTACGTTGTTGTTGGCATCATCTTTGTTGATCATTTTGTCAAGCAAATATGATTTTTTCTTTTTGAGAACTTAATATTTAATGTCGTTGAATTTTTTTCTAAAGAAAATATTTTATTTATTTATTTTAAATTGGCGGTAGGGGAAGGAAAAATAGGGAGAGAATTATAACGTGAAGAATCGAACCTCCACCAATAAAATTAGAGTTCAATAGTTAACCAACTGAGCTACTAAAATTCTCTTTTTTCAAGCAAATATTACTAAAGATATACTCTCTCTGTTCCATATTATATATATGGACACTTTCCATTTTATATGATTATTAAAAAATTATTAATGAACTAATCAACTTTACCATTTTACTCTTTATTTGTATCAATGTACATTAAATTAAGTTAGAAAAAATTATTAATACACTAATTAATGGTGGGGTAAAATGAGAAAAAAATAATTAATTCTATTATAATTTAGTAAGTGTCTATATAATATGTGACAAATATTTATAGAAAGATATCCATATGGGACGGAGGTAGTATATACTTTTTTAAAGTTAGGTATAAGCTTTTTCCTTCGAAATTTCTATGATCTAATATACATCACATTAAAAATATATGATTTTCCTTAGTTAGATATATATATATATATTCACATGTTCTTTTCAAGTTAGGTATAAGCTTTTTCCTTCGAAGTTTCTATGTTCTAATATACATCACATTAAAAATATATGATTTTTCTTCGTTCTCGTGAATCTTTTACTTGTTTTATTGATTTTTAGATTTAAATTTTTTGATAATTTTAAGTAAAGGTGTTCATGAGTCGATTATTGATCAAAATCAAAATTAAATTAATTAAATTAATTTTTAAATTATTAAAACTTGAAAAAATTAAATATAATGTACAAATATCAATTTGATTGTTACTGATTTTGATTTATTTTGGCTCAAGTCTGGACTATTCGATTTATTAAATATATTTGAAAATAAAATTGAAAGACAAAATATGGAACAGAAAAATAAATTAGCTAGCAAACAAAGTTTATTGTTTAGCACTATTTTCTAAAATAAAACTAACTTAATTTAGCTTTTAAATAAATTTCAATAATTTATAAACTGATTATAGCACTAACACTTGTATCTTTGAACCTTTTGATTTAATATATCGTAGCATAAGTTTAATGAAAATGAAAATCATAACTTTTTAAATTTTTGACGGCAGATCAAATAAATAAGCCAACCGCTATTTTAAGAAAAAAAAAACAAAGCAAAATCCTACTATATTTGTTCATTTTTATTTGCTTAATTTTAAAAACTAATTTATCATATGTTATTTTTAATTTTATTTTTATTATAAGTGATATCAATGAGGTTAACAGCCACGCGTTTCTTCAAATGAATATAGCGAGTGAAGTTTCATTTTATTTTATATATAATTGAGATTACTTTGAAAAGACCAAAATTAATTAGAGAGTAATTATTAATTAATTATAATTAAAACGCGTTGAACGGTGGGTGATTAGGCCCCCCTGAAAGCGACCATCTGACTGAGAACAAGATTTGCCGCGATCTTCGAACGCAACTTGCAATTATCTTTATTTAATTAAACTAATCATAAAAAAACAATTAATAACTAACTCCATTTATTAGGGTATCCATTGGTCGGTTCGGTTCAGTTTTGTACATTATCGATTTTAAATTTTTAAATATGCTAAACCAAGAAGAAACCAATAAAATAATTTTTATCAATTTTCAATTTATCGGATTTAAGTCCTTAACAGTTCGATTTTCGGCTTATCCGATAAGAATGATAATGAGAATTTATATTAATAAAAAACAGATAGAGTACGAAAATTATGTTTACAAACTTGCAAAAGCTATAATTAGTTAATTACAAACTAAAATAGTAAAGTGGATAACTAATCACTTAAGTACTATAAAGATTAAAATGTGTAAGAAAAACATTTATTTGAAGGAAATAATAATTACAAACTAAAATAGTAAAGTGGATAACTAATCACTTAAGTACTATAAAGATTAAAATATATAAAATATTGTTATAGTGTCATATTACTATTAAATTACTAATATTTAATTTTTACGAATGGGTAAAACAGTAAATTATTATAATCTTATTGGGTTATCGGTTTACCCAATAACCTAATAGTAAAAATCAATATCAAACCGATAATTCAATAATTATTTTTTCAAAATCATTAAAAACTCGATAACCAAACAACACAATAACAATAAACCAATAAAATTTTTATCGATTCGGTTTATTGGTCGGTTCGATTTTTGCGCCCCTAACCTTCATGCAATGCCATTTTTTGAAAAAAAATAAATTATATTTTTTAATTTGGAAATAGTTTTTAATTTAAACTACATAGTTTGCTTTCTAATGTCATCTATAAATTTAAAATTTCAAGTTTATAAATTCTTCAAATCTACAATATGAAAAACATACTTAGGTATTATTCTCTCCAAGATAAAATGTAGAAACTATTAATGTAAAAAGTAAATTAATTTCGAGCCCACGTTATTTAATTGTCTCCTTGAAAAATTTAATTTTTTATTGTTGATTAAATTTTTGAATTAATTTTTTCTAAGATAAAGTAGAATCAACTATTCTTTAATAGTGATATTTTAAACTATAAACCTCAGGAAACTCAACAAAATAAGCAAATCACATTTGATATTTAATTTTATTTTGAAAGCAAGGTGAAAGAAGAGTATTTTTCATGTTATTTAAAAAGAACATCTTCTCAATTTTCGTTCACACATTAAAAATCAAAATCCTACTAATATTTATATACATTTTTTTGTTCAATAGATATACATAATTATTTTATAATTTAAAAAATGCTGACCTTTTATAAATATATAAACTATACTCTTTCTGATCATTTTTATTTGTCTTTGTTTCGCTTTTTAAGGTCAACTTGACTAAACTTCAAAGCTGAATTGAAGTAGTTAAATTTAATATTTAAAATGGAAAATTTAGATAGTTAAAAACTATACGAAAAATGTTATAAGTTACTTCATCTGTCCCATATTAATTAAATTTGTGAAGTAATGCACACATATTAAGAAAAAAATCATTCAAAGACAAAATTTACACCATACTTTCCACTATTGCCCCTTGTGAAATCATAAATATGTAGTTTAATTTACCTCCTAGAAAATATAAAACTTTAATAAATGAAAAGACATATGAAAAAAGTTTCAAACATTCTTTTTTAACTTTGAACAATTTAACTATTTTGAACATTGAAAAAAATCTCAAAAATTCAATTAATTTGAGACGGAGAGAGTACAATCTTTCTCATATTAATATGATGGAAAGATACATCTTAAAATATTGATCAAAGTTTATATAATTTAACCTCGATAAGTGAAATAGTGACAGGTAATAATAAACGAAGAAAGTATTATTTTCATCCTTGAACAACATAGTTTATAATAAAACAAAAATTTAGATCATAAATTTTAAAAAATAATGTAAAATTCATAGCTAATTAATATATAATTTATATAATTCTTTTATATAAATTAAGACAAAAATAGTGGTGATAGACAAATTAGTGTGACATGAGATGAATCATCATTTAAATGTGCAAGAAAATGTTGACCGTGTGAGAAGATTTGCATATCCACCGACTCCTCACATTTGATGGTCCCAAATAATTAATAATAATTTTATTTTGAAAATTTTAAATATTATTTTGTAGGTATGTGTAAGACAAGGTGAAGCATTTTTTAGAAAAAAATTGATCAGAACTAATTATTATTTAATAAATATTATTTTGTAGGTATGTGTAAGACAAGGTGAAGCATTTTTTAGAAAAAAATTAATCAGAACTAATTATTATTTAAAAGTAATTTTTGAATTGATTAATAAAAAAAATAGTTCTCAACAAAGTACTTCTCAAGAAAATAAATATTTTTTTATAATAAATTCATTTGGAAAATTTTGGTCAAATAATTAAATTTTAATCTTAAAAAAATAATATCTCTTTTCGCATGTGTTAGGCTCATTAATAAAGTTAAAATTAGGAGATATGGTGACTTAATATCTCTCTTTAGCTTCAAGCTATGGGAGAGATTAATTTCTATACTATTAATCTAAAACTAAGATTTGTATTTTCCACTTCAATAAATGGACTAATTTAATTAAAAGAAAATTTTAAAAATAGCAATAGTTTGAGACCTATAACAATAGTTTGTATAATAACTAGACATAATGAAAATTTCTGAAATCTACTCTCTTCATATAAATGATATTACATTTTTGAAATTTATTTTCTATCAATAATAGATCGAAGTCGCTCTATATAAGAGATAAACCAACATACACAAATTAAATTATTGCATCTCTGATGCAAAATGAATTTTAAAAGTTATTGTACTATTTATACAAAGCATATTTCAAATTATCTTACTGATACATGATAAATTTATAAATTTTCACTATTTTTAATAATATTTATATTAATCCTTTTTACTTTAGTATGAATAAATTTTATTGATTCTACCTCTTTTTTTTCGGTTTTCCAAGGTATTTTCACAGCTGACAGCCATGAGACTAATTCTCCGTTCTATGATCAGTGCACTAAGTGGTAGGAAATTGACCACATGGTCAGCGTACTAAGCGATATGGAATTGACCACAAAGTTTTTTCCATTCACCAGAAGTGGGGATTGAGCCCCCAACCTCTTACTTAAGGGGTGAGGTGTTGAACCACCATACCAACACTTGTGATTTTCTTCCTTGATGCCTTTCTCACCGGAGTTCATTTGATCCCTAAAAACGGACGCGCATTGGGGGCCGGAGGGAACGCGCGGGGTGGTGCCGAAGCGCTCCCGCCGCGTGGCCCCCTACCTCTTAATTCTATAAAACTGTGCTTTTCTATTATATCGTTAGTATAATATTTATTTTTAATGTATATCTATCTCTATATATGTATCCTATCATACATAAAAAAAAAGAGATTTTCACATGATCAGCATATTAGGCGGTATGAAATTGGCCACAAATTTTTTTTATTTATCAGAGGTGGAGATTGAGCTGCCAATCTCTTACTTAAGGGGTGAAGTGCTGAATCACCGTACCAATTCTTGTAATTTTCTTCCTTGACGCTTTTCTTGCTAGAGTTCATTTGATCCCTAACAACGGACGCGCATCATGGGCGGGAGGGAACGCGCGGGGTGGCGCTGAAGCGCTCCCGCCGCGTGGCTCCCTATCTCTTAGTTCTATAAAACTGTGCTTTTCTACTATATTGTTAGTATAATATTTATTTTTAATGTATATCTATCTCTATATATGTGTATCCTCATACATAAAGAAGAGATTTTCTTTGTTACAGAATCTAACAAGTGATACAGTTCATGAATGACATTGTTTTTTCTGCCAATTTGCGGCGGTTTGCCTCTTCCTTCTTATGCGGGGTTTCCTCAGTAATCATTGAAGTCGTGGTCCAGTATTTTTTAATTTTTTATTTATTTTATATGATATTTTTAATTTGATATAATATTTTTTTAAAAATAAAAAATTTAAAATTTATTCTTACATATTTACGTAGATGATAACTATTTTCTTAATTTAAAAAAATAATTTAGTTTGATTTGTCACGAAACTTAAAAAATAAAGTAAATATTTTATTTTGTGATTGTAAATTAAAATTATATCAATGTATTAAAATGCTATTTAGTTTTGTGGCATTAAATATATTACGTGAAAAGTTGAAATTAAAATATTACAAAAAAAAATTATTCTTTTTAAACATACTAAAGTATAAAGTAGAAAGTAGGTCATTCTTTTTTAATGAAAAAGTATTTCATTAAGGATAAAATGAGTATTTTAAAGTGAAATTATTTTTAATTAAAGCAAGATCGTATTGATCTTTTGAAATGATAAAAAAATGTCATATAAAATGAGACACAGAAAAATAAATATTTTGAATCTAAGTAATTCTGAATATAAAGTTATCTCAATAAAAGAGTGTTTGACCTTTCTATATGACGTTTCTGATATAAACTAAATTTTAATTTGACCCCAATACAAATATTAAATATTAAAACAAAAATTAAGAAGGCTTCTTCTTAAGATCTTTTCTTTCTTTTCCTTTTGTTTCATTTGAATTGTCAGTATACAGGACGAACGTAGGTTATGTGTTTTGATGAGACATTTAACAACGTAATATTTTGTTCTGTTTTAATTTATTCGTTTGATTTAAATTTATCTCAAAAAATGAAAAGAGAATTTTATTTTATTTTAGTATTTTAAATTAAAATATCATGTAATAGTTTTTAAATTTTGTATGTCTTATTAAATATATTATATATAAAGTTAAAATTTAAAATTGTCAAAAAGTTAAAAAATAGTTTAACCACTTCTTAAATAGACTAAAAAGACATGAAAAAAAGCGTTATATAATTGAAATAATATTCATATGTGAGTATATTTAAATATGATTATAAAAATCAAAAAAGTAAGTTAAAAGAATAAATTAAATAATATTTTGAGTTGAATTTCAAAATTTATGATCAAATATTTATGTTCAAATAAAAAAAAATTATTCGAAAGAAAACAAATTTGTGATATGTTCTTGATTTAGTAGGACCTCAAGGCACCTTTAAAAAATTTGGTTGTCAGCCTGTTGCAGCTTTTACAAAACGGATCTTTTTCAAAGAGGAGAAAAAAAACAACTAAACAAGAAAACAAAGAAAAAGTATAAAAGTTTTTTTTAAAAAAAATTTCTGAAAAATTGTTATTATTAGATTAAAAATGTTTTGAACAATGGAACAATTTATCAGGGCCAGAGGTATAGTTATATTTGCGACTTCAATAAAATTTAGTAATAATTCCATAAAGTATGGTGCGAAGAAGGCAGAATGTATGAACGGGCTATCGTAACTAGTAGATTTAGATGTCGGTGTTTGTAACAAATTTTAAAGTGATATAAAATAAATTTGCAATCACAAATAAATTATGAAGAAACATAATTATATTCATAAACATAATTATATATTTTCCTCTCTTGATTCTTCTCTCATAAGATTTCTCCGTTACTCGATCACCGTTTGTGTTGAGATGTCTCTTTAAGAGAATATAATACCCTTTCAATAGGCACGAATTAGGGTTTAGAGTAGAGTAGCCTCCAAAAACCCTGAAAAAAATAAGATTAATTTTGTAGAATCCTACAAAATTTCAATGTCTACTGTTGAATCTATATATTAAATATAGTTAAAATAACTTCTTCTTCTTCTTTTTTTTTTTTTAAGTATTTCAATCCATTTAGAATTAATTCCTATTTAAATTCTTGGAAGTGAACATGAAAATCATGTGGGCATAAAGAAAGCAAAGAAAAGCAAAAGTTAAATAAACATTCATTGTTGTAGCTTTTGAAAGAGGAAGGGTAAAATAGCCAAAGTAGCAAAAGTATTTAATAGCAATTTACACAAGATTCTCCTTTGTAACCAATAGTAAAATGCTTGATGGTTAAGTCAAGAATGGATTGGAGCTAGATACTTTTGAAAGCTTAATATTGCATCCAAATTCCCCCACATTTTGTATTTATGCTTTTGAAAGAAACAAAATGAGCACTATATATGTTGTTCATGTTTGTCTTCCTATATAATGACTCTTAATAATGTTTAATTAAAATTCTTATTACCTTATGTGATGGTTAGTGGATTGACAAAAGTGTCCTTGATCCACCTACCTCTTCACTTTTTTTTGTTTAAAAAAATACAAGAGAGGGAGAGATAATAGAGTATATATTCATGATAAGTAAAGTGGACCTAATGTAAGCTTAACAACAACAACTAAAGCCTTCTTCTCAACAAAAACATTATCTATGGCAAAAAAGGAAATAAAAGAGAAAAAAATATTCAACATTATTAAGTGAACAAATTTTGAAACCCCATTTGTGAAATCGGATCCGTGCTAGGAAGTCCCACAAGGGGGATAAAGCGCTTCCTAACAAAGGAGACTTCATACTCAAGGAGACTCAAACCTAAGACCTCTGATTAAGAATGAATGAGTACTTATCACTCCACGATAATATTTGTTGGTATGTCATTGTATTACTAATTTTGCCGTATGCGCTTTTTGCGCATGATCAAAGTAAGAAAAATTAGATTTAATTATGAACTTATCAAAAGACAAATAACTCAATACAAAAGTAATTTTGATAAAATTTTTATTTATAAAGGCTCTATACATATTCTATCACTAATTAGAATCGATGGTAAATTAGAATTTTTTTTGCGACGGGTGATTTTTTTCATTCAAATAAGGAAGAGTTAGGAGTTTTTTTAAGACTAAAAGTCTTTATTTTATCGCTTCTTTTTATATATTTTAAAAGTTAATATTATAAATATAATTAAATAATAATTTAAAAAATAATAAAAAATAATTTTATCTAAAATAGAATCTTTTGATAAATAATAAAAACTTCAAATAATATTTTTAAGGACGTTCACATTTTTAATATAATATAAATTTAGTGGACAAAGGTATAGATAGGTTCATCTTTATCCCCCAAATCATGACCCACCCTCACATGTCACTTTGATTATACTAGTGAAATTCTCCAACTATTTTGGCCACCCCCTTTCTTTCTTCATAAAAATACTACTATTATTCCTTAAACCAACCCACTTGTGCTTGCTCCCCATGCGTTACCTCCACGCTCCTATGGCTAATTAATTTTATCCTCAACCAATGGCTTCCTTCATGTGCAAGACTAAATCTATATTTGGATTTTTCACTCAATTTATATCATGATACTAAGGCTTAGATCATAATGTATTTAGAAAGCAAAAAGCAAAAAATAAATAATTATTATTTACCTTCACTCAATCCCATTTAGATATATTAAAAATAATTATTTTAAATTAATTATTAATTTAAACAATTAAAAAATAATTAATTATGTTTTTTCACTTCTATTCTTAGTAATTAAGTCATTTAAAATGTAAAAACATTTTATCACTATAATTTTTTTTAAAAAAATATCAGATATTTTAATAGGATTATATTAGTCAAAGTTTACCCCTTATCAAATTTTTCTTAAGGGTTCTACCAAATTTTATTCTGACAACTAAAATGGGATAAAGGGAGCATAACTCAAGAACTTGTGTATTGAAATAAGCACCAGTTGCAAATATATATTATAAAGTAACTAGTTTATAAAAAATAGAATCAAAGAATAGCAAAAAATTATAGAAAATACACATTGATTATATAATATAACTTATCAAAAGTTAGAAAAAGTATACGCTAACTATAAAATAATTTACCAATGCATGAGTTATACATTGACAATACGTTATGATATAGTAAAAAAATAAATATATCTTAACTATATATGAAATATATACTGAGTATACATGAAGTGTATAATGACGATTCAATGTCAATCAACTTTAAACAGTTCTAAAATTTAGATATGAAATTCTCTAAAACGATTGACGAAGCAGAAGAAGACGAAGAAGAATAGCACCAATAGTTATTAATGGCGAAATTAAAAGAGAGAAGAAAAAATAACCAGTAGCGAAATTTAAATAAAGAAAAACATATTTGATCAATTTTAATAATTTTAAAATTAAGCTAGTTTTAAATTAAAGCAAAGAGCCGAGTGGCTACTTACATAATTTGCCCTTGATGATAATTAAAAAGGTTATCAAATAAGCTTAATCTTTCTTGATGTTTGTTCAAAACAATGAATCACATAGCTTAAGAGCTTGATGACACAGAGTTATAGAGTATTATTGGTGAATGAATAGACTAAATTAAAACATTATTCGAAAAATTCAACCCTATAAAACTCAATTACTCACATACATATCAATTATATGATAATTGAAAAAGATCCAAAATTTTTCATTAATACCAATTGAATCTATCCTCTTATCCTACATAATCATATCATGATATATGATTTTGTTATTTCAAAGCTAGATAAACTTACAAATATCACATCGGCCTCAAAAAAGCCCTAGATCTAGATGTTCTAACCTATCTCACATTCCACATCACCTCCTAGTTTGTCAAAGTATTTAGGGGTAGAGCTATATTTACTCAAGGGTGGTTAGATGAACATCCTTTGTTAATTGTTTTTCTGAATATCTAGATTAAATATAGACATTTTAATATATATCAATTATTGAACACCGTTGATACAAAAATCATCTATCCATGTTCTAAAAAGTATGAATACCCTTGACGAATATGTTTAAAATGTTTTTTTTCAAAAGGGTTAAATATACAAATATGTTTATTTGAAATGACATAAGCATCTCTCATTTGTAACTTAATTATATATAGTGCCAACTAAATTTTTTCAACCAATATAATAAAATAAAATAAAATTCAAATAACGTAAAGTTGAATTTTGCAAAATACGCTGCGATGACACTGAAAACCCCCTAATTGTCTGTCCTTCTCTTTCCCTTCCCACGTAACCCCACCCCCTACACCCCCTACCCCTACTCCTACCCTATATATATACTCTCTCTTCATATCAATTTTATGCAACCATTCATCTTCAAAATCTCATCAACAAAATGGGATTACAAAATCAATTGGCTGATGTTTCTACTGAATCAATCCCAATTCTGCTGGTAACTCTTCTAGCTAATTGCATCGGTAATCTCCGATCAATCATCTTCGGTTTTCTCCAGTTCTTCGGCGTGTCGGCGAATGATTCGATTCAGATAGAAGATAATAGTCTGTACGACGCCGTCGGGTCCGGTTTAGCCGGAGTTGTTATGCTCGCCGAACAGCTCAATTTGAACCGGATGTTCTCGTATACATTTGATATTCGAGGAGATGAAGCCGCCGGTTCGAGCTGCGTTGTTTGCTTGAACCGGTTGGGTGACGGTGAACATGTGAGGAAATTGGACTGCAAGCATGTTTTTCATAAGGTGTGTTTTGATGGATGGTTAGATACGTTTAATTTCAATTGCCCGATTTGCCGGTCATCTTTGGTGGTTCCCGATGAGCGCGTGGATGTCACGCGGCGGCGCGTTGTCTGGGATGTGATTGATTGGTTCTCGTTGAGATGAATTTGATCGATATCACGTTGAGTGATGTGATCTCGTACTAAACGAAATGACTTCTGGTGATGATGAGTGAAGAAATTCAGATGAGTTTTTTATTTTATTTATTTTAAATATTTTTTTGGGGAATTATTTCCAGTTTTTGAAGAGCTTTGATGTGAAGTTCTTTTCCATTACTGTAAAAAGAAAAAAAAATTCCCTTTTTGTTGGTAGTTTTTGAAGGAACTAATATTTATTTTGCAATTTTCCTTCAACAACCACACAATATGCAAGTAATATTTATTTTCCATTTTTCTTCGGAAATAGTAGTACAACAACAATAATATATTCAATCGTATCTATATATGTAAGTAATATTTGTTTTTCATTTTTCTTTGGAAATAGTAGTACAACAATAATAATATATCCAATCGTATCTAATCGAATTCTATTAATGTGGTCTGAGGAAAATAAAATATATATATATAGACTTTATTACTCTCTCGAAATAAAGAAATTGTTTTCGGAAGATCCATGATCAAGAAAAATAAACAAGCATAAAGTTATTATTTTGTACGATTGGAGATATATATGTTTATTTTTTTAATTTTTTTTTTATGAAATTCATATTTTGTAGGATTTGATTTTGATTTCTATTTTACGAATTATTTTGTAACTCCCAAAGTAAGTTCGAGAAAATAAAATCTGCACGTACTATTCTTATATATTCTACTTATAGATTATATTGGATAATTGTTGCTGTGCTCCATATTTTCAGATTATTTACTAAATTTGTTGAAAGTTAAAACTTTTTTGTAAAATTATTGTAGCTGATGTATCTCCAAAAGTTTTAATTCTTTTTCTGAAAATAAAAAGCATTTTTTGCCTTCACATTTTTCTATCTTTTTTCTCCCTTTGTATATTTGCGTTTCGGACCGTCTGTTTCCTTAAAGAAATACTGTCTACATTCTATTTTAGTTGTCCAGCTTATTAAAAATAGTTATTTTAAAATAATTATTAATTTAAAAAATTAAAAATAAATTAATTATCTTTTGTAATATTGCTCTTAGCATTAGTTGGCATATATGAGATATATTAATTCAACAATATTTTTAGGAAAGTGCATCTTTTGTTATAGGTTGTTCTTACTTTTTCCCATACCAGGAACAACTGATGAATATAAAAAAGAAAACTAGGAGTAATATATTTGTGACGAGAGAATATGCCTCCTATCGCTATTTTTACTTGTTCATGATAAAAGGATTAAAATGTACTAAATCGTACAAATAGTTTTACTAAATTATCATTGGAATATAGTAAATAAAATATTTTAAAAAATATAATTAAAAATAGTTATAATTAATAATAAAAATAAATTAGGAATTAATTGTACAATTATTTTTAAATTTTATAAACAAAATAAATATTATTGAATATTAAAAAATATTTTTTCCGTCTAACTTTACTTAATTTTTATTGACTTGGCACATAAATTAAGAAATAATAAATGATGAAGTAATTTTATCAAATTATTTTTTGAATATAATAAATACAATGTCTTGAAACATATAATAAAAAAATAATTATAATTAATGATAAGAAAAAAATTAGAAAATAAGTATAAAATTATGATTTTATAAAGTAGATAAGTATTGATGAACATGTCAAAATAATATAGAGGTTAAGTAAAGTTGGACGAGGGAGTAATATAATAAACAAATAAAAATAAATGAGATCATTTTTAATATTCTTTCTTATATTAATTGAATTTGTGAGGTAATATACACATATTATAAAAAAATATTTAAAGATAAAATTTATATCATAATTTATACAACTGCTCTTTGTGAAATCATAAATATGTAGTGTAATTTATTTCTTAGAAAATATAAAATTTTAATAAATAAAAGGATAAATATAAAAAAAATTTTAAACATTTTTTTGAACTTTGAATAATTTAATTATTTTAAATATTAATTTTTTTTAAATATTTAATTAATTTAAGACAAAAGAAGTAACCAATTGGAGTTACGTGGAACCAGCACCCTCATCATCCCTCGTGGCACCATTCTATATAATGGAAGTACGTAGAAACGTCGAAGAAAACAAAAAGTGTACTGATGTTTGTAGCTTTTTGGATTTTACCCCTCTTTTTCTCCCCTTTGTGTAATCATTGTATATTGGAAACATAATTCTAGAACGCGTTTAGCCCCAAAATAATTCTGACCACACTACAAATTCCATAGGTGGCTTTAGTCCCGTTTGGATATGATTTGAAATTTGTAATGATCGAAAAGATTATTTATAAAAATTATTATTTTTATTTATTTTAATAATTATTTTGAGTTATGTTTGAGCAATTAATTAAGTTGATTTTAAATTTTTATTAAAAGTTTTTGAGTTTTGAAAACTTTAAGTTGTTAAAAGTGAATGTTGATGTCGTCTGGTATAACAAGTCTCGGAATATAAATATATCAGTCATCAATTTTAAAATGTAAAAGTTGGCTTAGAAGAGTTGACGTTTTGAGTTTCAGAATTTTTATGTGACATCGAACTTATGAATTGAAAACTTCACTGAAACTAAGGGAAGAGTTGACTTTGGTCAAATATTTAGAGTTTGGACGCTTAGAGTGGAATCATGACAATCTCATTGGATCTTGAGGATAATTTTAGGTCCATATGAGGTCTTGGATGAATTTTAGAGGTTTCAAGGGTAGTCTATATTTTTGAGCAAAAGTTAGTTTAGTGAAACTTAAACGAATTTTGGAAAAAGAAATTTCAACTCTTTGTTCAGACGGTTCAATTAAGTTGAAAATATTAAATTTAATTAAGCAATACATCAAATTTATGTGTTTAAAATTTTGAACGAATCTCAAGAATTCTTTTGGCAAATTTTATACATTCTTCTTCGCATTCGCAAAACTAGTGACCGCAATCACTTGTTTCATAGCCTTCTTGACTGTTATCCTAAAAAAATATTCTTGACTGAATTTTCAGTAACATTTTACATTACTTGTTTCATCCTTTTTTGTTAATAGAATCTACCCCTATACTATAAAAAATAAATAATTAAGAAGCTCATTTATTTTCAGAGAGTATTTCTTTCCTACCAAACATACTCTCAATGTATAATAAATGCATATTGAGTATATAACATGTATATGTAATTATTATTTATGAGCTCAATTGTGTTGCAGTGTCATCTAAAATACCCCTTTAGATATGTTTTGAATGAGTAAACTAAAAATTTGGAGTATAGTCCTTATTAGGGGGTGTCAAATGGGTGAATTGGACTGAAATTGGAGAGATTAAAATGGGGCTACATTAAATATCAGTTTGAATCTTGAGTCGCCTAAATGTACTTTGGGCTCAAATGGGCTAAAATTTGGATTGGGTCAAGACTCACTCAATTTAACTCGCTTAATTTAAGACTAGCATTGAACAAATAAAAACAAATAATATATTGGGATGAAATGAGAATCTTATTGAGTTCAACTCAGAATTATTTTATAATGAGTTAAATTGTATTTTGGGCTAAAAATTAGTCCAATTCTAAATCATAGTGAATCCGACCTGTAAAATTATAGACGGATTGAATAGGTTACTTTTGTTTGAGCTTATTTTGCCACCGATTTTGTGTCCTCTTCTATGTTTCCATTTTTCTAGACTATTGAAATTGGACCAGTAGGAAGCAAGTGGGATATTATAAGTGGCTGCCTTGCCTTGCCAACAACAGAAAATATAAGCTGTGCTATCACAATTTCACATGGGCTGACTATGACTCTTTCATCTCCTTTTCCATGGGCCTTCTTCTTGTGCCCACAAAATGTGTGGTGCTTCATATCTCTTTTGGGTTATTCTCCACAAATGCTTTTATTTTGGGATGATATTTAATTTTGTCCTACATGAGGAGAAACAAAAAAGGACTTGCAAGGCAAAAATTTATTATCTTATAGTATCATACAAGGTAAAACAAGTTGTCTTATAACTTTTACAAAATTTATTCAGTTCGTAATTCCCAAGTTATACCTTACAAGATATAACTTAGTTTTTACAGAATTTATGTATATAGAGACATATGTTTAATTTCACAATATTGAGTTCTATGCAGCTTTGATGATTGATAAAGTGACATGAAACAGATAAGTAGACCTATGATTGTTTCGTGATAAACTCAAGAAAGCAAATATATGCTGAATTGAAGAGTTGGAGTTCAACTGTAACACAAAAGAGGCAAGGAATTTGAACTGAAGAATGAGTCATGCTTGAAGTAAAATTCTAAGTCTAAAGAGTTCAAGTCAATGTGTTGTTTGAAGTGAAGAATAATTCTATGAAAAATTGTGCTTAAATAAAGGTGAGTCATCCAAAATAAGTAAGCTGATAACGGCAGACTGAAGGAACACATTGAAGAATCATGTCCTATTATTGAGTTTATGTCCTAAGAGTTTTTCTTTGTGCTTGATTTTTGATGCGTTCTTAGTTTCAGTAAGTTATAAACTGAACTAAAAGTGTTTTCTTCAAATTGGGATAGAGATCTAAATTAACACCAATACAATAAAAATAACTTCATGCATTTCCCATAAAGCTTCATTGAAGAAACCCCATCTTCTCTTTGGTAATTTTCCCCTTTCTCCACCTAAATCAGAATCAACTCTCTGGATTCAATTTGAAAGAATTGTAATTGAAAATAGTACAACTTGTTATAGCTTTTTTTTTTTTTAAAAAAAAAATTCCCCCTAACCTTTATTTAAAGTTATTTATTTTATTTTTATTTTTATTTTTTTAACAACTATTTCATTTCGATAACCCACCTAACATATATAAAATCGAAACCTAAAAAACATTTATTTTATATTTCTTAATTTAAAATTATAAATTTTTTATTTTCTTAAATTTCATCCCATGAATTATCTATAAAAGTCGAGATTAGTTAACCGGGCTGCCCTTTTTACTCTCAAAAAGCAAATGTAAACAAAAGTCGATCGAGTTGCTATCCGTTGACTTGTGAATAATTCCAAAAAAAAAAAAGACTAGTGAATATATAATTAATAAAAAAGGACGACTTAGAAAGGAATTAAAAAAACCCATGAAGAGTAATCAATGATCATTATTCTTTTGTTAAAAAAATAATAAATGATTGCCATAAAAGTGGCTAAATCTGTGATGAAACTTTCTTCAATTATTTCTTCAATTGTAATTATTTCTCACTTCTCTTTGTTCTCAAGTTTTTCAATCATTTAAATTTCGAAGCTTGGCTAGTTTAATTACTCGGAATATTCATTTATATTCAGGTGAGAATTATTTTAGCAATGAAATTCATTTTTTGTTTTCATTATCATCTCAATTTTATTTTTCCGATTACTCATTATATATATATATGTTTTTAAATAGTGCTCAATAATTTTATTTTTCTTTACGATTTAATGAATAAATGCTTGGAACATTTGTTTCTCCATGATTCATATTCAAAGTCTTAGATGTAAAATTTGAAAAGTCAACCAATGAGCTTTTCTTTTAGGTGGATTTGAAATGTATTAGAATAGACGTATTCCGGATCTTGTATATAGCAAGAGTTTTAGTTTATCGAACTTACTTTTTTTTTTCCACTGAGTATGTTGTTACTTATTGTGGACTAAGAATGTGCTGTTAGGAATTAAAGTAGATTTTTATAGAATGGTGAAAGATTAATATTATTGTATGAGATAAAGTGTTGGTCAATCAAAAATATTTGCATTCAAAATATGAATGTAGGGAAGATGAGAATATTTAGATGAATATGTAGATGTGCTAAGAGGTATATAATTAATAATAAAGTTATAAGGGACAAAATGAGAGTAGTCTCCATGGAATACAAGATGAGACTGAGATAGTCGAGACATGTGAAGAGAAAGTGCACGAATGTGCTAATAAATAGGTGTAAAAAGTTGACTATAGCATGAACTAGAAAATGTAGAGTTAGGTCGAAGAAGAGATGGAAAAATGATCAGTATTAGATATATTTTACTCCTTACTAACTGAGGATATAATCCTAAAATTAAAAAAAAAAATGAAGATCTAATAATAATTAGAGGAGAGAGTTAATAGATACACAAGTATTGTTGTACTATATATGGAAGAGATAGGGCTAGCTAACCTCATTCCCTCCCTCCTATTAGTAGTAGTAGATAATAGTAATCAATTTGTTGTTTTATTTACTTTGTATCTTGCTATTCTATTTGTTTAATTTGAATTTTACATGACTCTAAAAATAATAATTAAAATAATTATTTTATCACAACAGTCATGTTAATTGATGAATACTCTAAGTCTTGAAAAATGACTCGAGGAAAGTAATTAATGTTGAGGATAAAATAAGAAAAAATAATTATCTTTCCCTAATATGTTAGAAGCGACAAATAAAAATGAACGGAGAGAGTATTTTGGTATCGTAGTTTCTCTTGCTTCAAAACTTCTCTTTATTATTGAAAAATATAGTCACACAATAATTGGATTTTGCTAATTATTTACTTTTTTTAGCCAATATATACAAATTAAACATACATACTTGTTATAATTTTTTTAAGAGTCAAATGATATGAATTCTAATCAATATTCTAAAAAGAGTTTTTTTAATTATATTTATATGAAAAAATACAATTATAATACTTTTCATATAATTTTTAAATATTTAAGTTTAAATTTCAAAATATTAAATCAAATTAATCTAATCTAATCTAGTATTAAAAATAATTAAATTACTCTTAAAAAGCAACTGGTAGAGTTGCTGCCATGTGACCAGAAGGTCACAGTTCAAGCCTTGAAAATAAATTCCAATAGAAATACAAAGTAAAACTGCGTACTATAAACTCTTATGATC
>DF357283.1:94462-108564 GCA_000787875.1 Solanum virginianum | reverse complement strand
ACCCACACCCCAACCCCGCATTAGTATGATATTGTCCGCTTTGGGCCAAGCCCTCACGGATTTGTTTTTGGGCATCTCCCAAAAGGCCTCATACTAATGTGATTGGGTTCAACCTAATAAGTTGGTCACTTTCTCTTTCCACAACCGATGTGGGAGAGAGTTTGTACCCCAACAGTGTGTGTGTTCTTGCAATCAAGTAACATTGGTATCAAAGTGGATCAAGCACTGGTTGGCTTGAGGAATCAAGTTACAGCGGGAATTCATGGGGTAAATATATGGCTATGGAAGAAAGGTTTCGGAATGATTTTGATGACCCTATGTAGGAGATCAAAAAGGTTAAAGAGATGGGCAGTGTGAAGTTGTATAAATTCTATTTGAAAGTAAATTGACTAGGGTGAATTTTTCACAAAACAATGCTATCAGTTTTTTCATTGGAGAACTGAAACATGAGCGAAATATTGCTGTGAAGGTGACCAATCCCACTATGTTGGCGAGAGCCTGAGACTAGAGGAGCTTAATGAGAAAAGATCAAAAAGGATTATGCGATGAAAGTACATTCTTGTGTACAAATGCAAGACTTCCAAACAGTGATAGAGGATCCATATGAAATACAAGAGTTGGAAGATTTAAGGAGGAACCAGAAATGCAGTTATATGATGAGGGTATTAAGCAATTGGAATTGGTCCAACTTGTAGAATGGAGATCTCTATGCATGGACTGAGTGGATCATTAGGTTATAGAACCTTAAAAGTGACTGATTACCATGCAAGGAAGGGGTTACACATCTTGATAAACACTAGGAGTTCTCACAACTTCATTGATCCTGAGTTGGCTAGTCAACTAGGATGTGAGATCAGGTCTACTCCACCTTTGAAGGTTGCTGCAGCAAATGGCAACATGGAAGTGGATAAGACAATCACTACTACTTCGTTACCGCAAGCAGCTGGCTTTTCAGCTGATTTCTTACTTCTTCCTGTTCCCCTTGGATTTTGTGGTGTAGTTTTGGGCATCTAGTGGTTGCTAACATTGGGAGATATAAAGATGAACGTCAAGAATCTAACCATGGAATTCTGGTACAAAGGAAGGGAACATTTAAGGGGGGGAGCTAGCAATCAGGTACTAATTGTTGGTGCTGGGAAATTAGCTAGACATTCAGGTAATTGATCTCAACTCTGTATGATTTAAGTAATGCTGGTAGGAAGTGAAGAAATTAAAGCACATGAAACCAACAATGTGAAGGATATTGAATGTGATCCTAGTCTCTTGGTATTGTTGTCCGAGTTTAACAAACTGTTTGAGGAGCCAGATAGTTTACCATCTTCAAGAGGTATTTTTGTTCATAGAATTTTGTTGCAAGCTAGTAAGCCTATGGACAAGAGACTTTATAGATATCTTTTAGTGAAAAAGGATATCATAGAGGGTTAGTTCAACAGATGCTAGATCAAGGGATTATTCAGCTTAGTTGTATTGGTTGGTAAGAAGGATGGTTCATGGAAACTCTGTGTAGACTACAGAGGTTTAAATAAGTAAACTATGAATAACAAGTTTCCCATTCCTTCTGTTAAGGATCTTTTAGATAAATTGGGAGGATCCAAGATATTTTTAAAGATAGACTTGAGGTCTAGATATCACCAATTGAGAATGGAATCAATTGATGTACCTAAGATTGTCTGCAGAACTCATTCAGGGCATTTTGAATATTTGATGATGCCTTTTGGCCTTTGAAGTACTCCAACTTCCTTCTAAGGTTTAATGAATTCTGTATTCCATAAATATCTCAAGAGACATGTGCTTATTTTCTTTGATGATATTCTGTCTATAGTAAAACTATTGAAGATCATATAATACACTTGAGGCATGTTTCTGAAGAGATGGTGAAGCATCAACTTTTGTCCAAGAGAAGGAAAGTTTCTCTGCGGCTCATAGAATTGAATACCTTCGTCATTTTATTACAGCAGGAGGAGTATCTACTGATCCCCATAAAATAGAAGATCCTAACTGGTCTGCACCAACCACTCTTAAGTAGCTAAGAGGGTTCTTAAGTTTAGCTGGATATTACAGAACATTCATCCAGAGTTTTGGGATGATATGCAAGGCTTTGACTGATTTGACTAAGAAAATTAGTTTCAAGTGGTCAAGTACAGCTCAGACAACTTTTGATAACTTAAAACTGTCTTGGCACAAACTCCTGTCTAGCATTACCTGATGTCAACAAGACCTTTTTGTTGGAATTATATGCTAATGGCTATGGAATAGGGGTTATTCATATGTAGTAAGGGCACCCTGTACTTTTCATGAATAAAACTTTATCTCCTAGAGATGTTGCTCTATCTGTACATGATAGAGAACTCTTTGCTATTGTACAGGCTGTGACTAAGTGGTCTCATTACTTTCTTGAACAGAAGTTCATAAGGACTGATCAGAAGGCTCTGAAGTTTCTTATGGAGCAAAAAACTACACACTAATTCCCAACTACTTTGGCTAACCAAGCCAATGCCTTCTGATTATTCCGTTGGCTAGAAAAGAGGAGTTGACAATAAGGTTGTTGATGCACTCTCTAGAGTTTCTGGTGCTGAATTATTGGCTTTGGTGGTGTCTCTCATGGTACTGACTTATTCCCGCCTATAGTTGCTAGCTAGTACTCACATACTTAACTTCACCAGCTCATTGCTGACAGGTAAATCCTACTACTCATAAACAGTTTTTTTGGTCCCAAGGTCAATTGAGAAGGAAGGGCAAGCTAGTTATCAGCAAGGATCAAAATCTTAGGATTGAGATTATACTCAGGGGGTCATTCAGGTGTTGAAGCTACACTAAGAGGCTTCTCACTTTGTTTTATTGGAAACAAATGAGGACAGAAGTTAAGCAGTTTGTTCAGAGGTGTGATGTTTGTCAAAAGGTTAAGTCTGATCTTTTTGCATATCCTGGTTTACGACAAACTCTTCCTATTCCAGATTTGGACTGGTCCCAATTTAGCATGGATTTTATTGATGGCTTACCTAAATCCGATGGGTATGAAGTGATCTTGGTTGTGGTTGACAGGCTCAGTAAATGTGGGCATCTCCTTCCTCTTAAGCATCCTTATATTGCTCAATCAGTTGCTAAGGTGTTTTTTGATACTGTTAAAACTACATGGCTTACCTGATACCATTACTATTTACTAGTTATATGGATGTTTTTTTCTTGATTCTTTCTGGCAAGGACTATTCACAATACAAAGGGCACAACTTAATACTTCTACTGCCTATCATCCTTAGTCAGATGGACAGACTGGGTGTTGAACAGATGCTTGCAGACATATTTGAGATGCTACTGTCGTGAGGATGCCTCAACCTGGCTTGCTTGTTTGTCTATGGTTTGAGTATTGGCACAATACTTCATACCAACTCAGCCATTCAGACCACCGCTTATGAGGCCTTCTATGGCAGACCACCCTTATTTGATCCTTGAGGACAAGGATCTTCTATTGGAGGGGAGTACCGTTACATGAAATAAGAGATCAGAGCCATTTTTCATGTATTAGTTAGCTTTTCCAATGTTTACTTGAACAATTCAAAAGTTAGTTACAGGCAGTTACTGATAACAGAGTTAATTAGAACTCAGTCTAGTCTTATTCTATATATAGTTGTAAACTTGTAATACTCTTTTACAGATACGATATGATATGGAATATACATTCTCTCTCAATTTCTTCTTTAACTGATCTTCTCGAGGTTAATCCTCCTGAATTTAGTCACTTGATCCTTGCAGCCCTTGTGATTCCTACAACCAAGTAACTTTATACTGGTAGGGGTAGAATTTTGCCTAATACTATAACGGAGGTTAAATGTAGACTATCCAAAAGTAGAGTAAACAATTTGACCCTTTTCCCTATTTTTATTTACTTTATGGATCATTGTGAACTCGTCTATTGTTTTCTGCATGATGAATGTAATCAGTTTAGTTTTGTATAAAGATTTTGTTTAGTTCTTGATTGGCATTTGATGTAGCTATTGTTGGCATCTGTATGTGTTGTATGATTTGCTCGTGTGAAGTTGATGTTCGTGTGTTGTTTTGATGGTTGGCACTTGCTTTGTTGAGATGGAAGTCTGTTATTTATTGGCTATTTGACAAGTTATCAAATAAAATAATTCTTCATTTGAATGACGGATTATTTGTGTGAGCTATAAGTATTTTTCATTTATGGGTAAAAGGAAAAGTTTAAATTTTTAAAAGAATCATTCATTTTGGAAGATTACCAGAAGTTGGGCACATTAATCTCTTCATAAAAACACCTCCCCTACCCAATTGTTTGCAACTTTCCTTGCAATGGTATAGTCAAATTTTGAAGCTAAAATTACTCCTCTTTTGTCTGGATTTTCAGTTAAGAGAAAATCTCAAAAAGCAAAAGAAGTATGTCGTATGAAGAGGATCCTAATCCTGATCCTGATCCTGATCCTGTAAGCATTCTGCGAAGGATAGAAAATGAGCATGAGAACTTGACGCATGACAAAAGGAAGGAAATCAAGTTGATTAAGACAGAGCTATGGTTTCTTGGTAGATTTCTCCTGTTGAGTCCTACCGAGTTCAGTAGATCCCATCAATTGCGGATTAGAAGTCTCCTGATGTCGGCAGAAGATCTGTACCGCTCCAACTTTGATGCGGATCCCTCTTCTGTGCTACGAGGGATTGAGCATTTCCAATACTTTATCCCAAAATTTTTTTGGAATATAGAAGTAAGTCTAGTTCAAGTTACTACTCCTCTGTCTCACGTACATGTGCTGGAATACATAGACAACACTGTTCAGAGTTTCAAGGACCTGCTGATTGTTCGCTGTGTCAATCTGCCTGACGTAGAGTCTCAAGTGGAATTGGTAGAAAGGGAGTTGAGAGCGCTAAAGAAGTTTGTCTTCTTTTTGGGAGAGATATGCATTTCAACCAAACAAATTAACTGCTGGCAAACTTTCTTGCTTCATGTTACATTTGTGGTTACCCGCGCAGCAATTTTTTTATACTTGCCTTGTTACGACAGATTTTCTTCTGCACTGGGGGATAAGATTATGTGTAGCCAGATGGTCTATGATGACGAGGTCCTGAAATATACTTTTAAGGTATTATCATCCGGTAGCACTCAGATCAACTTATCCCTCAATAAAGCTGCTAATGGATTCATGGATTTTCTTCTGCATGTACACATGCAGTTAGGAGCGGATTCATGGACTACGGATCAGAAGTATGCTTTTCCTGAACAGGTAAACTGTCTGAGAGTTCTCCGCAAAGAGTTATTATTGATTAATGACATTCCGGATGAGATGAGGATACATTTCTTCAAACGATTAGCGACAGTAGTCATTCATGCTGGAATCACTGTCTGTTCGCGAGGTGATCGGGGGAAAAAATTGCTTCTTCTCTATGAAATGATTCAGTCCGTCAAAAAAGAGATTTACCTGAAGACACGAGAGTGGGTGACACCCCATTTGCCGAAGAATGATAAATTGGGCTTTTCCAATTGCATTCTTGATAGCCTGAAGGAGTTCCTTTCTGGTCATTCTGCTTTACTTGCTTCTGTGAGGGATGAATTCAAAGAAATCCATGAGGAGCTTAACTTTTTCGAGCCTTTCCTCATGCCCGTAGCAGACCAAGGCAATAACAAGCATAATGAACTCCAAAATCTTGTTGGAAGAGTCATTGATAAGAGTTACGAGGTGGAGTACATACTCGATTCTTTTGCAACTAGTGATGTACCTCTTACTTTTCTTAGGATGTGGCTCTTGGAAATCATAAGGGAGATTAAGCTCATTAAGACAGAGTTGACCAAACCCAAGGGAAAAAATATGACAAGTGCCTCTGATACTATTGACGGAGAACTGGTTGGTTTTAAGGATGTCTACAAAACTATAAGAGATCAACTAGTTGGAGGATCACAAGAGCTGGACGTTGTTTCCATTGTGGGCATGGCAGGATCAGGCAAAACGACCCTTGCTCGAAGTTTTATCAATGATGATATAGTTGTTTCTCATTTTGATTTCTGGGCAGAGTGCCGTGTTTCACAAGAATACACACGCGAAGACTTGCTGCTTTCCATTTTGAGTTCTGCTAATTCTGGGCCTACTACTATAAGTAAAAGAGGTGCTGATGAATTAGCTGATAGACTGAAAAAAACTCTATGGCCAAAGAGATACCTCTTGATCATTGACGATGTCTGGGAAGGAAAAGCATGGGATGACTTGAGATTATGCTTTCCTGATGCTGGAAAAGGTAGCAGAATAATTCTGACGACCAGACTAAAAGAAGTTGCTATGTATGCTAAATCTGTCACTGAACCCATATACTTGCGTAGTCTGGAAGATTCAGAAAGCTGGTTGTTATTACAAAAAAAGGTATTTGGGGAAGAAATGTGCCCAGATGAGCTAAAAGAGGTTGGGCAAAACATTGCAAACAAGTGTAATGGGCTACCACTTTCCATTGTTTTAGTGGCTGGTCTTCTCACAAAGATTGACAAGACAGAAAGATGCTGGACACGGATGGAATTAAGTTTTGGGGAAAGAGTGCAGGATGGTGCAAAGGATTTAGTAAAATTAAGTTATGGTGATTTACCTAACAGGCTGAAACCATGCTTTCTATATTTTGGAGCATTTTTAGAGGACAGAGAAATTTCAGTCACAAAATTAACAAGCTTATGGATTGCCGAGGCATTCATAAAGAACAATGAGGACAAGAGTTTGGAGGATACGGCAGAACATTACTTGGAGGATCTTATTGGAAGAAACCTCATTATGGTAACTAAGAGGAGATCAACGGGGAAAATCAAAGCATGTCGTGTGCACGATCTAATGCTCGATTTCTGCAAGGAGAAAGCTAAGGAAGATAATTTCCTTTTGTGGCTAAAAAGGTATTACCTCTTTATAAGTATTGATTAATTCAGACTTTTTCTCTTATTCCTTATCCTACTTGCATTCTTTATTCCAGAGATCGCAATTCCAATCCTCCACGTTTTTATTCTGAAAGGCCTATGCACCGCCGCTTATCTTTTTGTTCTAATCGGGATGATCTTGCTGAGTGGAGGCCATCATGCTCACATGCTCGTTCTATATTATTCAGGGAGCTTAGTGATAATGCATGTTCATCAATGGGACATGCCTCTGTCATCTTTAGCAACTTCAAATTTCTCAGGGTGTTAGACTTGGAGGTCATTGTTGTAGATTCTTTTCCCACTGAACTTAATCATCTAAGGTACCTTGCTGTTCAAACTACTAAGATTACTGTTCCATCATCTATAGAAAATCTTTGGAATCTTCAAACGTTCATAGTCAAAAGAAATGGAGGACAGGTATGGTTGCCAGATACTTTTTGGAAGCTGAGTAAATTGAGATATGTTAGCATTAGCGATAGCGCTTTATTTGATTTGCGTTGTGCACAAGAATCCCGCGATGGAAAACCCTTAAAGCTGGACAAGTTGGAGACACTTTCCTCAATATATGTTTCCAGGGCGAACAATATGGAGAGGATGGTAAGAAGAATGCCCAATCTTCGAAAATTAGGATGTGTATTTACTGATTTAGGGCGTTGGGGAAAGAATGAAAACCGTTTTCCTGTATTAGACTCATTATCTCGACTTGAAACGCTAAAAGTGGTCTTCATTGGTATTCCGGAGGTAGGTCCTTCAGGACTAAGCTTTCCAAAGAATCTCAAGAAGTTGACATTACGCAAATTTCCTTTGGCACGTAAGGATATTTCAACCATTGCCGAACTTGTCAATCTTGAGGTACTTAAACTGCAACAAGTTGCCTTTGAAAAGGATGAATGGGAAGTAAAAGATCAGGAGCAGTTCCCTCAGCTCAAATTCTTGGAACTACAAAATCTCAATCTCTCAAAATGGGAAGTGTCTGAAGAAGCCTTCGATTGCCTTGAGAAATTGGTTTTGCATGGATGTTTACATCTCGAAGCTATCCCTGATTCTTTTGAGGAACTAAATTGTTTGCGATACATTGAGGTAAAATCATGCAGTGAAGATGTTGCCGCCTCAGCTAAGACTATCAAAGAAGCAAGAGAGTATAATGGCCATAAATGTGACGTTAAAATCTTCTCTCAGAATTAAAATATTAAGGCTGTAACCTTTAGTTCGTTTCCGATCTGATTACAGGTACAATCTTAAGCAAATACTGGTGCTATTTTATCACTCATTTATGCTCCCTTGAATATATTTTCTTGTTGACATGCTTATATGCATATTCTGTTTAAAACTTTAGCTGTCCTTAAAAGACACTTCCAAATTAATTTTGTTTACAAGATCCAGTAAAGACTTCTATATTTGGCAAAAATTTGTAACCCTATGCAGTGGTTTGCTATGAGGTATCAGGTATGATAATTTTAGAATATCTATGTTTGGTTAGAGGCATTAGGTAATCATTGGATTGTTTATCTCACCATTTATACCATAGTGATTGGATAACTTAAGGTTCAAGATAAGTTATCCCATGTACATATGTACGGTGGGATAACTTGTTTCCAACCAAACGACCCCTATGTGTTGAAATTTTCCATTTCATTATAATCTATATCAGACTCCTCATTCTTTTAGGTCTTCTACTTTTATGATCTTATGTGTTGTATTTCGTTCTTTTTTCGTTATTGCAGCTATTCTTTGTTGTTGTTGGTTACATTCTACCTTCTCCAGACCCCACTATTGAGATAATACAAGGTATGTTGTTATTTGTTTGTTGTTGGTGGTTGTAGCAGAGAGCTGGTTCATGTTATTTGTTTTGTGGCTGATGAGATAGTTGTTGGGTGCAGCTGCTTGGTTCTTGTCTCTCTACTGTATGTTTATAATTTTGTGGCTTCTTGTACTAGTCTTGTGAACTTTATTTTCTTTTAATGTCTATGGATTGGTATATGAACTTTGTTTAATAAGTTTGTCTTTATAAATTGATTCATAAATGAATTCTAGATGCAGTACAGATTTCTTTTAAAACAATACAGCTATAAGCAGAGGCGAATCTAGGAATTCAAGAACATGAGTGTATCAAATGGTGCTTTCAGTTTTATTTTTTAAAAAAGGACAAAATGGGTGTTGTTGTTGGCTAGGATTGAACCCCAACCTTTGGGTTAGAAAAGAGTCCTTAGATATCCACTTATTATTTTGAAAATGAGTTTCTCTAGCTAATATTTAATATATTCTTTAAGAATTATATAAGTAATATTCTAAATTTAGTTGGATGACCACGGATCCCGTCACCCAAAAATTACACCTAAATTCGCTCCTGGATCTTAGGCATCTTTCAGCTGCAAGTTAAAGGTTATTTCTTAGGAGTCATCTAGTCGGGAACAACTCATTTCATGACTAATTATTTTGAGATAAGTTATTCCATCATATATATGGGATAACTTATTCCATCATTAAGGTATAAGTGGATAAAATTACCCTGCATTTGATCTGGAGATCATTATACCTTATTTTCCGTACTAAACAATTCTTTAATTTTCAAACTCGAGCAACAGATAGGAGGGATAGGGCAGGACAAAAACATGATTTTTTTTTTTCTTTCAAAATACACCAAATTAAAGAAGTTGGTTGGCATCCTAAATCTTGGTTCCTTATAGTACATTCTATCATACATAATTGCAGATAGGTGCTATAAGATGTTATGTCAAGAAATGATGGGATTATTATTATTATTGAGTAATTAGTATTTTTGAAACACAAAATCTAATCAAGTTAAAATTCTTGAGAGAATGTTGGTAATCAAGTCCAAGAGCTGCTTAATTATGTCTCAGATTAGGGGACACATTAACACCAATTTTGCTGACACATTCCCATATAATTACTTGAAAAGATAATCCACTTCTTTGATTTAACCAAGATTGGTTACTTGGAACTTTGTGATATGTCAAAAATTAGGTAAATATTTATTTGTATTTGTATTTATATCAACATAAATCTTTACACCTACAAATTTGGCACAGAAAAATTAATAAACAGTAAATAATATAGGTTAGTTTATCAAATTATTTTTTGAATATAATAAATATAAATATTAAGATAAATGTATTCATAGGGAAATGGCGGTATGATAAGAGTAAATTAAGAATTAATTGTAAAATTATCTCTTGATTTTATAAGTGGACAAATATTACTGGACACCTATTTTTAGTATAGTGGACAAGTAAAGATGGACGGGGTAATTATTTCCTCTATTCACATTTACTTGTTTAGTATTTCAAATAGATTTTTATTTTTACTTTGTCACTTTTAAAACAACTACTTTTTCTTATTTGATTCTCAACATTAATTATTTAGTTTTCAAATTATTTTCCAGAATCTAAGATTATACTACCTCTGTCCCATAATATAAGATCACTTTTCATTTTACATGGTTATTAAGAAATCATTAATATATTAGTAAATTTTATCATTTTACCCTTTATTTATATCAATGTACATTAAATTAAGTTAGAAAAAATCATTAATACACTAATTAATGGTGGGAGTAAAATAAGAAAAAAATAATTAATTTTATCCTAATTTAGTAAGTGTCCTTATAATATGTGACAAATATTTATAGAAAGATACTCTTATAATATGTGACGAAGAAAGTACATCAATTAAATGAATGTGGTAAAATACTCCTATTAAATGGAGTCTTATTTTTAAGGAGAATGCATAATTCAAAATGACAAAGTAAAAATGAATGGAGCGAATAATAAATTAATATATGACTCTCACATTAATTTTCACTTATAACCGTAGGAAATTAGTACTCCATGTTTTAGCGTAAATATAGGTAAATTTTTATCCAAGTTACTGTATTACTTGACAATATAAATACAACGATAATAAGTTAAACATATGTAATTCTTATAGAGGATTTGGCCATAATTTTATTTTGTACTTTTCTGTTTGATCGTAAAATTTTAAATTATAATTTGAAGTTGAATTTCAGAATTTTTAAAAATAATCTCACATGAAAAGTAAAAATAACTTTAATTTGTATTCATACTTGAATAAAATTTCAACTTTTGAATTCCATTTTTCATTTTAAATGTTAGTTTTTTTATTTTTAGTGAAACACGATCAAACACTTAAGTAATTGTCTATATTTGTGGGAAAAGGTTACACTTTCTTCGTCCATCTTTACTTATTCACTATATTATCTTGGGATGTACAACAATATTTGTTCACTTTATGAAATTAAGAAATAATTTTACTTTTATTTCTTAATTATATTTTTCAAGATATAATGATACTCCCTAGGTCCCAAATTAACTTAATTTTTGAGGTTTTTTTCAATATTCAAAATAGTTGAATTGTTCAGAGTTCAAGATAAATGCTTGAAACTTTTTCGATATTTATCCTTTCATTCATTGAAGTATGTGTGCATTGCTTCACAAATTACTCTCTCTGTCCAATTTTGCTTGACCGTTGTTGACCTGACACATGGATTAAGAAGCAGTAAATGATAGAGTAACTTTATCAAAGTACGCTTTGAATATAATAAATATTATGTCTTGAAAAATGTAATGGAGAAATGACTATAATTAATAATAAAGGTAAATTAGGAACTAACTGTAATATTATCTCTTGATTTTATAAAGTGAATAAGTATTGTTGGATATCCCAAAATAATATAGGGGTCAAGTAAAAACGGACAGAGAGAGTAAGTTAAAATGGAACAAAGGGAGTATTTATTATATTCAAAAGACGATTTGATAAAATTATTTTTATTATTTATTACTTTTTAATTTTTGTGTCCAGTTAATAGTGAATAACTATTGTCGAACGGAGAGAATATATACTCAACTCCATGATGGTGCAAGTTGCTTATTATCGCTGCAACTCGTTCAAGTATTATTGCTGCATTTGTACCCAAAAAATAAGAGAATTTATAGCAATGTCACCTCATTAATTTGAGCCGCAATCAGAGGCATTTATTCATTAATAGTTGTCATAGTAATTATTAGTTCTGTTTTAATTTTTGTAACATTATTTAATTAGATTTTCTTCGTTTGAGTGTTCTTTCTGTTTAATAATAGTTGTTCGTTAATGATTTGATATATAAAATAAGAAACGGTAAATAATAAAAGTAATTTTATCAAATTACCCTTTGAATATTATAAATACACTGTCTTTAAATATGTAGTGAGAAAATGATTGTAATTAATGATAAGATAAATTAGAAACTAAATGTAAGATTATTTCTTGATTTCGTAAATTGAACAAGTATTGTTGGACGTTTATTTTTAGTATAAAAAAGTAAAGGTGGATAGAGGGAGTATTAAGTAAATTTGTGAGATAATGTACATATTTTAAGAAAAATTCAAGGATATAATTTTAACCATAATTTTTATTATTGTCCTTTGTGAAATTATAAATATAACCTTGTAAATAGTGTAATTTATTTTCTAAAATATATAAAATTTCAATAAATAAAAGGATAAATATGAAAAAAATCTCAAATATTTATCTTGAATTTTGAATAATAAAAAAAAACTAAATTTAGTTAAATATGGAATAGAAAGTACAAAATTTAGGGAAATTTTTTTTTAAACTTCATCTAACTATAAATAATTTTGTTAAAGATAAATAAAAGCCCCCAAATGGTTGAGTAGTTGGAGGATGGGTCTTCATTTTTGACGCAAGAGACCTAAAATTGAATCCATCTGCTATTTAGTCATGAGCTCGTTGTATGAGACTTCTCTAATGCGACTTATATCTTCTATGTGACTTACAAGCTATTACATAATATTCATTGAAGAGCAGATATTGTGTTAGAGGTTATAGTAGAAAGAATCAAAAAGAAAATTAAAAATTAAATTATTTAACTATAAAAGGTACATGATGTTCTTTTTCGAATAACCTAATTAAATAAAAAATATATAACACAAATTGAGAAAAAAAAAAAAGAGTAGTTAACTCCATAAAAAATATTAGTTGTTTTAACGAACTACGTAATGGGGGATAAGTAACTTTACATCTTTAATCAGATGTATTTGCGTCGAATTATGAAAATCGAATCGCTTTTAGTAGACAGTAAGGTGAATTTATTTTTTAGCATGAATTTGGGTTAGACTTTATTATTTGCACTCAATGAATTTATATTGACTTTATTTATTTTTAAATCCTTAAAATTTTATTTAGTCAAATTTTAGCACGTAATAAAATATAATATTTTATTTGCACCAGAAGTTAACGACCAATGATTTTCTTATCTTTTTTAATTAGTTGCAAATTGATTATTGTAAGTTATTATGATGCGAACAAAAATAAAATTAATACGTAGTAAAGTTAGTATGAGTTGAAATGAGTACTCCACTTTTATTCTAAACACTTTTGCCATTCTACATTCAGATAAATTTAAAATCTTGAAAAAACATATTTTTTTCGTGGAAAAATATATACTCATTTTCTTTGTTTTAATAAAGAAATTTTCTTATATTAAAAATAACTTTTCTTTAGACAGTGCTTGTCAGGGATGGCCAAACAAAATGAACATCATAAGTTAAATTATTTTCATATTTAAATATCATTAATCTTTTTTAGAAAAGACTAGAGTTGAAATATTTTCAAATAAATCACAACAAAGAGAGTACAATATTTTTATTAAAAAAATTAATCATCTACTTTAGTCAACTTTCACAATTGACCGTTAAAAAAAGAGCATTCAAGTGTACATTGAGTTAAAAATATAGATCACAATAAATATAGTATAAATTATCTATCTCAAAATAAATATAAACGGTTGTTTTCACAATTCAACCTAGGGCTATTTATAATCAACAAGTCAGTATCTAAATGATTCTATAATAATTTAGCACATATATAAATTAATAATTAATAAATTAAATTGATAAATTTTAAAATTGAATTTATCATACGTGACGCTATTTCAAACCAGTGAAATTGTACATCACATGAAGACTTTGGCTATTGAAAAGTAAAGGACAAATAAAATAATTGATAGCTAAAACTGCTATTACTGGTCTTCCATTATATAAGGAAAACAAGTGAAAAGGAAATAGTAACATCCAATCGTCTCTACTTTTCTGCAAAAAGCAAATCAATCATTCGAGCAAAAATAATAAAGTCTTATTGGACACGAATATAAATTTATCGAACTATAATATAA
>DF357283.1:54386-70697 GCA_000787875.1 Solanum virginianum | reverse complement strand
GATTAGAATCTTGGGGAACGAACTACGTGTCTACTACTCATATGAATTTTGAACAATCCTTTCCTCATAAGTTAACTTTTGGGGTTGAGTTACCGTCAGATGTCATACGTTCCCAGTTCTAAATAGACGAGTATAAGAGAAAGAATGACAAATGAAAGTAATTCCTTGACAATTTGCTTTAATTCTTCTCAAGATGTCTTTAAGAGAAGGATAACAACAGTCCACAAACATAAAAAAGGCCAGGATGAAACCTATCCCATTTTCAGTTAGAATACAAAATTAGGCTTTACACAAGGTAAAGAAGAAAGAATTAACAGGAGTGGCATGCAACAGATGTTCGAAAAGATATCGTTGAGTTACTGAGTGATGCTTGATGGTATGTACACAAGTCTCACACGTTCAACCAGCACGACTTTCAAAAGCTTCGAGACATATTAAGTGCATCCGACTCATAACAGTGTGACTTTAGGACCTGCCCTCTTATCGGCTGCTTCTTTAAGTTAGTCCTAGCTCTTCGAGGTGTATTCCGAGCTTGTTTCTCATACCTGAATACAGAACTAAAACGCGGAATAACATAGCTACCAAACAACATGGACATATTCAACATCAGATAAATGGACAATGACTAATCAAGAAAGAGACTTTTACTTACAGCCTAGCCTTCTTTTTTTCTTTGTGCCTTGCTAATAGGTCCTCTTTGCTGTCCATCTGTGAATTACACGAAACCTCCTGGTCGTTGGCAGCAGGTGAATCCACGTACTCATTACCACTGCTTTCACTGCTCAGCCTTGATGCTGAGAAGGACAATGATGAAAAGTTTGTTCTTATTGGCGGAGGACAATCCTTGATCGTGGGAATGTGCTCACCGTGGCCTTGGCCAAAATGGACCGATGAAGCTGTTGATATGTCCTGTCATGAGTAAAAGAAACTTAAAATAACATGATTAAAATTTCACCACATTTGCAAGGTAAAACAGATGTTGTAAGCAAAACATTCTAAGGCATAATAATGAAGACATCAACCTTCTTGACATAGCTGTAATCTGATCTATCAATCAATGAATCATTCTCCATAGATGAGCATGTCATATCCTCCTCAAGCAGTGTGTTGTTCAGACCGTGCTCCTCATCGAAGAGTTCTTCAAAGTTTTGGAAGGTCAAATCAACATCAGGCATATTGGAATTATCGAAACATTCTAGTTCAGCATAGGCTCCAAGGTCTTGCAGATTTTGAGGCCAAAGCTGCAGAATTCATATATATTTGCATCTTAGTTACAATCCTTCATCAATTTGCATATCTAATACTCATAATGGCAAAGAGAAGTAACGATTATCTCTGCTACGAAACTCTCATAACAGCGCGTGTCTAAAATCATAAGGGGAAGAGGAGAAGAAACAGACAAATAGCAGTATGGCCTTAAACAGACACATGCTGTTTAACGACATCAAACAGACACGTGTGAAGTGTGATAAGGGAGAGAATGACAGAGAGTAGCACCAGACCTGACTACTCTGAACAGGACTTTTACATTCCCAGAAAGAATCTCCGTCAGGCAAAGGTAATGGAAAAGATTCAGCAACTGAACTTTCATGAGTACTTCCCCAATCCTGAAGTTCAGGCCCAAGATCAAGTGAACTCTGCAAGCGGTCACGTTTGGTATGCATGTTCCATGATGTACAATTTTTCAACGACGATACATTATTTGGACTTTCTCCACTTGTTAAATTGTTACTTCCCTCAGTCATCTGAAGTCTTTCCAAGTCAAGAATCTGCTGTATAATAAGAGAAGTATTCTCCCCTCGTTTATGCAAGCATAACGCCTAAATCAGTGAAGCAAGTGACCATAAAGGTAAGTACAATAAATTCTTCAACATGTCAAGTCAGAATTTCATGAAAAAGCTACATAAACAATAGGTATTTGGTTACTACTATAGTTACTTAGTTGATCCCACCTCTGATTCTGAAGAGACAACAAGACCTGTGAAGTCGAGTTCAGAAGCTAAGGAAGAGCCCCCTGGTGACGAGTGAGACCGTTTAAAAATTTTTGTAGTGACCTTAGCTCCATTTACTTTAGCGTTCGATGTTGAAATGAACTGATCCTCTGGAATGGCATTTTCCAAATCCTTCAAGCAAAATCCCCATAATGCTGCCAAATCCTTGGCAGAAGGAGACCCCATATAACTAGGGATCACTTTTTTCTTATGTTGAGAGGACAGATCATGGTGGCGGCAGTCACAGTCACGACACATGAATGTTTGATGATCCGAACATCGAATATAAGCAGGGTTGTGTCCACAGCATTCGCAGACAAGGGTACGAGGATGCCGATTAGAGAGAGCATTAGCTGAATGAACCTTAGCATCACAGGATAAGCAAAGGTGTGCTGCATCAGCCTCACAATACACCACTGGCTTCAATAACATGCAAAATTCACATGCTTTCTCCATTTCCATCTTTACAAATCCAAACGACCCTCGAAATAGTTGTTCTGCACCTCTAAGCCACAATGTAGTTTAAGGATAATTTCTTCTAAAACCTCCATAAGTAAAATGGACTAAATTTCAGTTCATAGTAAGATACTTATATGCTAGTTCAGGGGCGGATGTAGTCTTTTGAGTACGAATTCATTAGAACCCATAACTTCCAACATGGTGTACGATAACAACAGCAACAAACTCAGAGTAATCCCATAAGTGGAGTCTAGAAAGGGCAAAGCGTACAAAGACCTCAGCTCTACCTTCTCAAAGGTGAAAGGTTGTTTCCAAAAGATCCGCCGAACAAACAATGAAAAAGAGAAAATAGCAACAAACATACAACAAGATATCAAACATCGAAGCGAAACAACAAGTAGTGATAACAACAAGAACATACCCAGTAAAATCCCACAAGTTGGGTCTAGGGAGGGTAAAATGTATGCAGACCTTATCACTACCTCACAGTGCTAAAGAGGTTGTATCCGAAAGACCCTCATCACAACAAGTATGTAAGAGAAATCAAAAATAAGTTGAACTCATTAAACATAACAAAATTCTAGATCCGCCTCTGTAGCTAGATCTTTATCACGAAATTTCTCAGAATCACTGAACTCAAACAACAATTGACAGAAGAAATCAGTTCAAGAACATAAATCTAAACATTGAAATAGTTTTTCAATTATTACCAACTAAATATTCTCAGTGATGAATGGAATTCCCTAATATCTACTTGTACCAAACTCCTAGGAATTTGTACCTAATTAAGCAAATTCACATTTTCACATAGCACAATCAAACTATTCACTTTCCAGCTATGTCGCTCTGACTCTCCAAATATGTTGTTTCACCCGTCATTGGCGGAGCCAGAAATTCAAACAAAGGATTCAACTATTTATATACTATACTAAAAAAAGCTTAATTTTACTCTATTTCAATAGTATAATATTTTCAACTAAGGAAATTCAGTTAGACCTCCTTACACCCTTCTGTCTCCTCCACAGACAATCATATCAAATTCTCCAAAAATGCACTACTTTTGAAGGATCCGGTAGGTTACTATCCTAATAAACATTCAAAAAATTTCAAGAACTCTTCCATTAACAAGCAGCACAAGTAAAAGCATTGAAAGCAAGAAACAAAATTCCATTATATGTTAACCAAACCATTACTTAGTAGCTATGTTGCTCGGACTCCGTATCAGATCCTCAAAAAATAAATTACTTTTGAAGGATCCAACACATGCCCAGTCATATTTTTGAACAGTACGAACAATATATATAGCTTAATAGTAACATCAATTGTTTCTAACAACAATTATGGTCTTAGACACCTAAAATTCTACTAATCACATAACTAGGAAAAACAAAAACTAGAGAAATTAATTTAAATTAAAAGTAATGAACCTGTGATTAATGTCTTCAAGAAGTCAACTTTCTTGAATCAACCAAAAAAAAATTCTTATGAAATTTTGAGATTACAAAAAAAGGGGGTTTTTTTGAGAGTCACAAGAATATATATCCTATCATATTAAATTCTTTGATGTACTTTTCATGAAGTTCTTCTTGTTATCTACTTTTCTAGAAAGACAAATAAAAGAAAAAGTGGCAAATGGCAATTACCTTTTTTGGTATGACGTGGCATTTTTGTGTATGGGTTTAGCTGACGTGGAGGTGACACGTCAGTAAAAAGTGGGGCCCAAAAGCGTTATCTAAAGTAGTTTGTTCTTGTGAAGTGGAGTGATCCAATTGCTGGCAGATTAGAGCCAATGAAAATCTGCCACGTTAGGAGTAATAGATTAGGTATGACTGATCAATTAGGAATAAGAGACTGATTCAGAATTTAATCGGTATGAGTTCAAATTTCATATGTTTGAACTCATTGTATTTTCTAAGTTATGGATTCAAATTGATTATTTCTTACTGTTTTAATAATTTGCAAAAATTATATCTTTAAAAAATACTGAATTGAGATAAATCTAACACGGTCTCTAACTAGATTCTGGAGTCATCCAACTTGGGAGAAGTGACAAAAGTAAAGTTCATGGAAAAAAGAGATTTTTTTAAATATTCAAAATTAGCCCCCCTTTATTTTTTTGAATTCCCACTATTAATCAATCGTGATGCAATCATATTTCATTTCAACTCTGATGTCTAGACATGTATATGTCTAGCCCTTTTCCTCTGCTTTTGATAAGTTTTTCATAGCCGTAATTGTATTCAAGTATCCTTATAAAGAAATTCTTTTTTCATCTTTCTTCACTTTGCAACAGTACGATGATTATCCTCTTTAGATAAGAAAGTCACATCAGGTTTTGCCTTAATTCCTTCTAAGATCTCTCTTTCTTAATTTCATGTTGGATTAATGATAATGAATAAAGTACCGCAACACATGTACCCTCAAAAGTATACAAGTTTTATTTTAAAAATGATTTCATTAAAATCATAAAGCAATTGAACGTCATGATTCATATTTCATACAATATAATATAATGAGAATGCTGGTGTATAGGTTTGTCAATTTTTATACATCACTTAAAAAGTACATGTTGCAATTTAATAATAAATAAAAGTACTCTAATCCCATAATTTTACAAAATAAAGTTATTTTTGTAACATAATCATAATGGACCATTTCACGGCCCAAATCATCAGTAGATGGCCCATGTTAAGAACCAATAATTCAGGCCCATAGAAAATTTCTGGTTAGTAAATCTTGTACTTTTTAGAGCCAATTCCAATTAATATCAACTTTTTCCAAGATTATCAAAAATCTCTCTTCTTTTTTATACAAAAATCGAAACCAGTGATACATATCAAAAATGTAGCAGCATTAAGGGATTTTAATTATAATACATGGATAAGTAGGGATTGTAATTTACATCAACAGTGTTGCAGTTTTGTATCATTTAAGGGATTTTTGTAATGTTTTAAAAGAGTAGGAATTTTTGATAATTATATAAATATATGTTGTGTATTTGTGTTATTTTAATTACATAAGCATTCGTTCCTAATATATTAATTTAATTTATATTTTCAATAAGTATCTATCATTTTATTATTTAATAATTTTGTATCAAAGTTAGAGTGAGAGACATTGAATACATCACTCCTTCGAAATAACCTAAATGAACCCCTGTATATATATATACACACTCACCTCCAGAATCTGAATCTGGACATTGGAAGCCCCATTTAAGTCTATAATTTGACACAAATTTCCATTTGAGACTAATATATACTCTTTCCGTTCCATCTTATGTGGTGACTTGATATAGTATTTTAAAAAAAAGAAAGACTTTTGAAATTTGTGGTCTAAAATCATTGTTAGATATTTGTGTGGTTGAGAATCATTTCATTAAAAGTAAAAAAAAAAATTTAAAGGTAAATTGTTTCCAATTTGAGTAAAGTGACATTCTGGGACGAACAAAAAAGAAAGGGTGCCACATAAAATGGAATAGAGGGATTAATAAATGTTAAGAAAATCAATTACAAAATGAATAAAAACAATAATCATTCCAAAAATTTTAATATATAAAAATAAAGATTTTTTAAAGTGTAAAAATGAAAATTCATGTTGGAATCAGATATATTTTTTGTCCTAATTTATATGATATTATTTTTTAATATATATATATATATATATCACAAAAATAATGTCATAAATTCGTATTTGACAATTATTTAATGACATTATCTTTATTGGGACTCGTGGCTTAACATTTTTATTGTAAAAAAAGTCAACTAAAAATAAGCATTAAAGTGATTTTAGCATAATTTTATGGCAAAACAAATTAAAGTTTTTTTTCTATTTCTTAAAAGCTTATGTCTGATCAAATGATATTACGTAAGCTAGAACTCCAATAATTGAAACCTCAAAATGAATATCGAATAAGAAAAGATAAAAGAAGAACTATAATAAATAAAACAAATAATGTACAGAAATTTACCTTAAAAGGCTGATATTTCATGATAAGCTGTTTCCTAAATAGAGTTTGGTCTCCCTAGAAATGGTGAATTTCTGTTCCCTGGAGTGTATTAGAGTAAAATAATAGGACCTTCCATGCTCACTTGGTTACTTTGTACACAGGCAATACCCCTTGAAAGATGACTTATTTTACTCAAAAATGTTTTTGGATACTACTTGATTGAAGAGTAAAATTATTCTTGAACAAATGTTTTTTTTAAAATACTATTTGGTGAAAAAGTGTTCTCTAGGCAACCAAACACACAAAATCACTTATTTTAAAAAAAATATTTTTCTACCATACCAAACACATACATATACACACAAAGAAATGAATAGGCGTAGACTTAATAGTAAATATATATTAAAAAAGAAAAAAAGAATGACCCCTTATTCAAACGAAATTTTTTTTACCTTTATCTTAGTTATGAAGAAATTGTTGGAGTTGAGCTCCACAAAAAATCAAAGAAGAGGATTTACAAAAAAAAAAAATTGTCTCTCTCCATAGGTGAAGCCAGGTAGGGCAACAGGATTCAAATGAATTATGATGTAAAATTATATTATGTGTTGAATCTTCATTAATTTTTTCATGTATTTTGAACCTTCTTAACTTCTTATTTTGAGTCTAGTAGGACAACAGGATTCAAATGAATTATGATGCAAAATTATATTATATGTTGAACCTTCTTAACTTCTTCATGTATTTTTTTTTATGTTAAAACTCTCTAAATAAAAAATGTCTCATCCATATCTATAATTAATAACATTTTCAAAAATATCTTGTTGCTTCTCTCTTCTATTATGAGACCAAAACTAGAACACCCCACCACAAAATTTATCCCCTACGTGGGATAGTGTTAGTTGGTCAACCATAAACATCATCAAATTTATATTATAGAAGCAAACATGAGCATCCCCTTGTTGCTTTCATTTGATAATACATATTAGTTGACAAACTTGTATGGGTGCACATGCATGCCCTACCCCATCTTTCACCAAAAATTACTTTTCTTTATCCTATAATATTTACACCAAAACATGATTAGGAAGTCTGATTAGGTGAGGAATAAGTCCAAATGGTGCTTTAAAATAAGAAATTAATGATAATATGTTCATGTCGTTTATTTGGTTTGCACTCTTTTTCCATATTTCAAGAGAAAGAGATTTTGAGTTCAACTTTTACTGGTGATAATGATTCCTTCTTGAAAATAGTATATTCAGTTAAATCTGGGGTGACTTCACATTGTTTCATGTCATGTCTATCTTTGTTTTAGGAAAATCCTCTCTCCGTTCAGACGGACACTGCACCTTGCGCTTATGAATGAGTATGATATACACCTCTTTGTCCAGCACGTGACTGTGTAACCCTAATATGTATCGATTCTAAGTCGTTTTTGTGCTCTAAAAGACTTGCCTCGTAAGAGAAAAAATGACCTACGGAAACTCGCTCTCCTGCGGTAGTTAATCAAATGCATTGAGTCACCACCAATCATGCCAATGACCATGAATTTAGTTGAAACTTGAAAAAGAAAATATGAATTCTTGAATTTTATTGAAAAATCTTTTTGAAATTTAGTGAATCTTGAAAAAGAAAAAAACAATTCTTGAATTTTGTTGAAAAATCTTTTTGAAATTTAAAATTATGCTTGGATGTGCATTTTACATGATAAAAAAGTTAAAACTTTTTACAAAAATATAGAAGGCATAATGGCATATTATCAAAAATCAACAGAATTTCATAAACAATCAATATTTTTATTTTTATTTTTGAAAGTCTATGATCAAACGATAGCTATTAGATTCGGAAGAATCGCTTTTGTGGATCAGCTCCATGTTTGGATATGCAAACATAATCTTCTAGGATCATTTACGATTTTGAATTGGAAAAGGGAAGAAGATAAATTGAGATTTCTCATGTTATATTTAAATCTCTTATTGTAAAATGATAATCTCTAAAATTAAATTCTAAAGAAATTACAAAATCAATTGAGTACCCCTTGAAGAGTAAAGAAATAATATCAATCTATCTTATCCTTAGGGTCTATCAAAATAATGAAAAAGTGAAACATAAAGAATATAAATTGAATAGTTGATTAAGGCCTACCATTTAATTAGTTACCTATTTCTCCCATAAGATTCTATGAGCCAAACACAAAATTTGAAAAGCATACAAAGCAAAATATGTCCATATCTATGAGTACATTCCCAAGTTGTCACAAAGATAATGATAGATTTTATCAAGTAATGAATTATTTGAAGGAATTAATGAAACGATAGTTGAATATTGATCGATATGTCTAGCTCATTTTAGATCTCGTTGTCCGTGAAATCCTTCGTATTTTGTATGGTCTCAAGTTTCTTTAAATGATATCTTTGAGTGTGATCGAGTATGTTGAACATGTGATTTATTAGATGAGGGTCTTAGATTTAAAACGCTTTCATCATATATTTTTTTGATCGAGTTTGTCGTATAAAACTTGCTTAGTACAACTTACCTTTTTCGTGTGATTTGCAAACTATTACATTTAAATAACGCCCTCCATAAAAAAATAATATAATAAATTAAAGTGCAAGTTAAAAAAGAGTATTTGAGTGTTACAATTCCATCCAACTATTTTTCAAAATTATTTCCATAAGACTTTTCAAAATATTCAAAAGCCAATATTCTTGTTTATCCTTTTGGAATAATAATTATAATTAAATATGAGTGATACATAGTAGTTAGTCGAACGAATAATTAGAAAATAGGTAACGTTCGTTATAATGGGTCCACTTCATATTTAGTATTTAAGGATTCGTGGCAACTCAATAGATACATTTACCTAACAATTTTTTAAATTAATATTTAAAATTTGAATTATGTTTGATATGAAATTGATATTGTTAAGAAGCGTTTAGCTCTAATATGAGACTTTTTTCAGACAAATTTAAATATAATCGAGCCTCAATATAAATATTGAATACCTGTGAGAAAATCAGTACTAAGCTCAAATCAATCAATCAATTAGAGTTGTGTTCGATATCGACTTTGTGAGGGAGCATTTTATCCATAATATAGGACTTTCTAACGTGTGTGTTTTTTAATGAGAATTCAAATTCAATCGAGCTCCAATATAAATATAAAACACATCAACTCAACTCTCAATTTAATAAGATGATAATCATGTTTATTTTATTCTAATTGGATGAGTTTTAAATTCCTTTCCCTCCTTCCCATGCATGTTTTACCAAATTACAAGTCTTTTCCAAGTTGTTGGCAAGAAAGTTGAATTCTTGTGAAACCAATAGTTGAATTCTTGTGAAACCAATAGGAGGAGGTTCTCAGGTCAACTCGCTTAAAAAAAGTCGATAAGGTAATAGCTATGAATAGTCATCGACTTTCGAATTCTCATCAAATGGAGGTGTCAATGATTTTTCAAAAATTGATTGAGCTAATCAAGTTGAATGGTACCATTTTTTTTTTAATTTAGAATAAAATTAGAGGTTTTAGTATAAAATTTATAATTATATTAAATAATTAGGATACATTTTATTTTATAAAAGATACCAAAAGAATTTCAAACCAAATCATATATATTTACACTCTGTATTTGAAATTTAAAAGAGTAAGTAATTAAATATTAGGCTGTTTTAGAAAAGAGTACAATAAATTCAAAAATTGTTGTCGTTGCTAAACTTGAGTACTTTTGTTCTTTGTAATTATCTTAACTTTAAATTTAGCATGGAAGCAAAAAAAAAAAAAAAAGCATACTAAATCCATTAAAATTAATTAACTGGAGGCTGCTAAATTTTGAGGTGAGATTTTCACAATATTAATTTTGTATATTTAATTATAAATTATTTTTTTTTAAAAAAAATATTTTCTTTTCCACCAAAAACAAAATTGTTATGTATAAATTTCTAAATCAACCGATGCAATATAACTCAGCAATAAAATCAATAATGTAAAAAATATCCAAGTATGTTGACAAAGAAATGTATGCTTAATTGTCCAACTCTCTATCATAATGTATATACTAGACATTCGTGCTCGTGTTAGCGCGGGCCCAATATTTATTATTTTTATATTTTAATTTAAGTGATATAGATAGAATTTAGAAAGTTAATTAAAATTATTTTATATTGTTATATATTATGTTTTTTTAGTTTTTTTTAATTAATTAATTATCATGATTAGTAGTATCTTTTAACACTAAAAATAAGACAAACAAATTACAATAGAAGAATTATAAAAAATTATCGATATACCCTCAAGCGGCTCAAGTAGACGTGTCTACCTTCTACTTGTTTGAGCAACTTTAATTATTACGATTAGTAGCATCTTTTAATACTAAAAAATAAAACCAAAAAATTACAATGGAAGAACTATAAATAATTACGGATATACCCTCAAGCTGCTCAAGTAGCTATGCCGATCTGCTGCCTGCTTGAACAGCTTTAATTATCACGATTAGTAGTATTTTACACAAAAAATAAGGCAAACAAATTACAACGAAAAAATCATAAAAAATTACGGATATATCCTCAAACTGCTCAAGCAGCTATGCCAACCTGCTGCCTACTTGAACAACTTTAATTATCACGATTAGTAGTATTTTACACAAAAAATAAGACAAACAAATTACAACGAAAAAATCATTAAAAAAATTATGGATATATTCTCAAACTGTTCAAGCAGCCATACCGACCTGCTATCTGCTTGAGCAGCTTTAATTATCACGATTAGCAGTATTTTTTAACACTAAAAATAAGATAAACAAATTTAAACGAAAGAACCATACAAAAATTATAAATGTGCTCTCAAGATGTTCAAGCAAACATGTCAACCTACTGTGAGCAATTTCAACTCCTCTTTATAATATAATAAAAAGAGAATATATAAATTTATTAAGTATTTATAATATTTAATTATAAATTTATTGATTATTATATATTAATTTTTAGATTATCATGAATACATGAACTTTAGATTTTAGAAACTAAATCAAAAAGTAAGTAAAATTAGGTGATGTGGACCTCGAATGAAAAATTACGTGGCATGAATAATTTAACAAAATTAAATACATTTTCAATTAAAACTAATGACACAAATAATTTTTTTTATAATAACAACAATAAAATAAACAAACTCAATTTTTTAATAAATAACATAAATAAATTATATTTTTCTAAATATATTATTATTTGGTAAAAATATGAGCAACCCCACCATCCCTTTTTTCAGGAGATTTCTTTGAAAGGTTATGATGATGAATGAGCTCAGTCAACTGACTCACCTTCAAATCCAGCACATCTTACTTTGATACCCCACCCACCCTAAAATTATACTATATTCCCCTATCCAGCTGTCAACTCACATGACATCCTCCCCAAACTCCTCTCCCCCCAACCAAAAGAAAAAAGCAAATTCAAAAAATTTGTCCTCGAGCTTGTTACATCGGGCTTGATTAATGCGAGTTATCTCCCTCGTGTGATTTGCGAGCTATTGCATAATAGTGAGAGTTTATCTTAGATGCACTCAAAGGACAGTAACTGCGGGTTCTTCTTGTCAGAAAAAAAAAGAAGCAAATTCAAGTGTACTTCTATCATTTATGTTTACTTGTTCATTGTACTAAAAGTAGATATTCAATAATATTTGTTCGCTTAATGAAATCAAGATGTAATTTTATACTTAATTTTTAATTTATTCTTATCATTGGTTGTAGTTATTTCCTTGTTATAGTTTTCAGGATATTGTATTTATTATATTCAAAAAGTGATTTGATAAAATTACTCGTGTCATTTATTGTTTCTTAATTTTTATGTTAAGTCAATAGTGGACAAATATTGTTGGATGAAGGGAGTAATATATTTTCTCTGTTTCATTTTATGTGACTTGATATGATGCTTAAGGAAAAAAGAAAAACTTTTAAAACTTATGAACCGTATCTAAAATTATCCATAGATATTTGTATTCGTGAAGGATAAGAGAGAAATTTAAAGTTAAATTATTTCTTATTCTATTAAAGTAACATTCTTAATAATAATTTAATTTTAAATTTTTTATTTTATTTTTAATTAATAATTTAAGGTCATATAAATATTTATAATTTATTTGATATTATTAGTTTTCTTTTTAAAAATTTTATATTCAATCAAAGTGTCACTACATTAAGTGAAAGGAAGAAAAATATCTAGTTTGAGATTCGATTTACTTGGGAAAATTCATTTTTTGAAAATAAAATATTCATTATTAAAGGAGATTTTAAGTTTTCATGATTTAAATTTATATATTTTAATCAAAAAAAATACTTATCATCTTATTAACATCTTTTATATTAATTTTATTTATCATTTTTGTTGATTGGTCAATACAGGATGACCAGCACTTGGTTTTGCACTAAAGATATATTTTTAGGACAAATCATATCTTATAAGTTGAGCTAATCATGAATGGAATTTGCTATCTAACACAACATGATGGAGATGGTGCGACCTTGGAATATAAATTATGACTATCAAGAGATCTAGAGCATCTTATAATTATGATTATAATGTTTGATTTAAAATTAAGTATTTAAATTTTTAAAAATATTTAAAATAAATCAATTCAAACAGATTCTAAATTCTAATAGTATTAGCATTAGACTCAACTTGTAAAATTATTTAAAAACTATTTTAATTTTAAAACATCTAAATTAAATTAATTCAAACAAATTCTAAGAGTAGAAGAGTTTTAAAGTCCATCAAAAGAAGGTCTAAGTCATTTTCAATTGAACACCTCAAATTTTAATAAAATGTTCTAATTAGTGAATATCTATTCAATTTAATTTTATTTTAGTATATTTTCATTTGTATTAGATAGTTATATTAATCGTATAAAATATGCCTTCTCATTTCATTATACATATGAACCTCAAATAGAAAACATTTAAGATTTTACAAATTTTTGAAAGTGTTTGATTAAGGAAATGATATATTTATGTGAGGTTAACTAAACTATCTAATCAATAAATGAGAATACGAACAAAAAATTTTAAATAAAAAACATCTAATTGAAATAATTTATTAGTAATTGAGGTATTCGATTCAAACATGACTTATATATAAATATAAATAAAATGTTTGACAAATTTATAAAATTAATTATATATTTAATCTTCTTATTTTCATTTCATAAAAATTACTTAACTATGTCCATTATCTTCTTAAAATTACTTTAAAATGAAAATACACAAATAACTTAACTATAACCTATAGATATCAATATCATACTATAGTTTTTTGAACGAAAAAAGGCCAAAAACATTCACTACTAAAAATTTGCCAAAAAATAATGGAAAAGAAAGCGATGGAATGCATCACTAAAAAAACGACAGACTAAGCAATATTATTCGTCGCTTTTTTATTTTTTATTTATTTTTAAATATTTTAATTACGAAAAGTGACGAACTGCAACTATATATTCGTCATTTATTTTCGCGAATTTTTTTGAAAATTTTTATTTATTTATTTTAATGTATTTTTATAAATTGCCACGGACTCATTGACGAAGTCCGTCGCTTATTATTTTTTTAAAATTAAACATTTTAATTATTTTAATCATATGAATTTTAATAAATAAATATAATTTTTTTAAAAAAATCATGTTGAAATAATTCAATCTTTATAATTATATTAACTATTCTAAAATGCGACGGATAGAATGGGTATATTCCGTCGTTTTTTTGATTAAAAAAATTTAAATTAGATTTTTTCTAAAAATTAGTATATTATTTAAAAGGGGCGACGGACTCGGGGACACAGCCCATCGCCCCTAAGTGAATATTAACCTCAAATTAACTCATTTTTCCCTGACATTTCTCCCAAATTAAATCTCTCTCTCTCAAAATCCAAAAAACCCAACGACTGCGCCCTCCTCGTTTGTCGCCATCGCCACCCCTTCGCCATTCAACTACCATCTCTCACCGTACATCATCGATAAGTGATGTCCACACTAACAACAACGTAAGTGTACACCATTTCAAATAATTTAAAAATATTTTTGATCCTTTTTCATTTAACCCTTTTTTTTTTTTTACTATTATTGTACCATTTCTTACCTTAAAGAACATGCAAGTGTGTCATTTGAGAGGTAGAGGTCCTCAGGTGGGGGCCATCTGTCAAATAGTGTGGGCCCCAAGGTATGCATGAAAATAATTCATTTTTAAAAATATATAACATAAAATATACAAAATCATAAAATATACAAAATCGATCAATCAATGAAATTTGTTATCATATAATGCAGCATGCAACATCAAACAATTTTATCGTTCACCTTTCTTTGATGGTTAAACATTTCATTATTTTTATGTAATATTTTTATAATATTAATTTAAAATAATATATTTAATTTTTGTATAAAATATTTTTTATACATGGCTTTTTAAAAAGTTAAATTTATATTAATTTTGTTATAAATTCTAATTGATTATAACTACAAAGAACCTTCACAAAAATTTAACATGTAAATATATAAATTATTAAATAAATAATACATTGTGCTTTAGAATTATAGAAAATAGTAATAAACATTCAACAAGCAAATAATTGATATACATCAAAATTGAAATATAAAATACATAATAATTTTTAATTTTGTAATGTTAATTTAATTATATTTGTTAATAATTTTATTTTATTTGTATTATTCATTATTATGTATAATATGTAACATTTGCTAACAATTTAAAAAAATTATAATAATAGATAATCTTGACAACTATAATTTTTTTTTATAAAAATTATATACAGTGAGTATTTTATGACGAATTTTGTTTTATGAAATAAGAAATATAAATAAAATAAAAACAAAATAGAAAGAGGAAAAAAATCATAAATGAGTCACCATTCTCCTTTTTTCTTTCTTTTAGTCAGAATAAGTAGGTTAGTTTATTAATCCTCCTACTTCCACAAATTTATGTAAAAATTCATCAACATGTTTTTATTTTAAAATTGATCTAAATTAATTTTTAGATGACTTTGAATTTGACCTACAATTTTCTAATATCAATTCCTATTTATTCCTAGATTCAATCTAAATTTTTAAAAATTAATAGACCCAATTATTTACTTAAACAAGTTTTTTTTTTAAATCCAAAAAAAAGAAAAAACTTAAACAAGTTTTTTTCTCAAATTCCAAAAAATCACTAATTTGTATTTTTTCGAAAAGAATTCCACCAAATCATCGAAAGTATACCATAGAAACTTAACAAAGTATTATCCACATGATCACAATAGTAAACAAGCAATAGGAAAGATGATGAGAAAAAGATGGAGAAAAAAGAGTGATAGTAAATAATTTATTTTACGAGAATTTTTATTTGATCTGTCTAATTTTAATTTTTTACTAAATTTAAGAAAAATTAAAAAAATAATTTTAAATTAAAAACGTATTAAAATATATATTAAAAATAAAATATTATCTGATCTTCTAATTTAAAGTATACGATCAAAAAACTTAAAAATTTCTACTATTTATAAGAGAGAGTTTTAACTGCTCAAGTAAGCAGCAGGTCGACGTAACTGTTTGAGCAGCTAAAGGGTATATTTATAAATTTTTTATGATTCCTCTATTTTAATTTATTTGTCTTATTTTTAGTGTTTTATACATTTAAAAATTGCATAAAAAATACTAGTAATCATATAACAACTTAAAATAGTTTTTAAAACATGTTACATAAAAGCCTAAAAAATCATAAACCATGATAATTGACAATTATAAATATTTTAAAAATAAATAAATAAATTAATTTATTATTAAAATTAATCCATCGATGTCACATGAAATGGGATAAAGAAAGTAACACTTACCATTTGATTAGGAAACAACGTAAAAAGTATTGTAAATCTA
>DF357283.1:27756-38516 GCA_000787875.1 Solanum virginianum | reverse complement strand
TTTGAATTCAAGATAGGCATGAATATAAGAGAGGCACACATTAGTGTTGATCATACAAATGTTACACTTGGCTATATATTACACCGATTTGATAAATTATAAATCATTACTTATAATTATAATTAAAGATGATGAATATGATAGTTTCTTAGAAAAGAGAAGCATTAAGTATGGATTGATAGATGGTAAATTTGTCATTTTAATGTTCTTCAGTAATCAGTATAAGTGAGTGTAAATCTTAGGAAGAGTTCCAATTTTAATAGAAACAAGACAAAAAAAAAGGGTATGATGATTTCCTTCAATTTACCTAAGTCTCGATATACTGCATTCATATTGAATTTTGAAAAAAAAAATTGATATTTATTTAATAAAACTTTTGAAAGAATTCGAACAACATAATTGAAAGCTTACCATAATCACGTGGATAATGGATGAGATGTGATAAAGGAGTGTATATATCTGCATAAAGTATTTTGCTTCCTGGAAGTTGAGCTTCCAAGTTCATAAAGTTCCTAGTAAAATAAGATATGAAAATTTCAAATTTTATGATATATAAATAAGAACACAATTATATCAATTATGAGGTAATTATGGGTAAATACATGTAAGTGATTTTGACACTATTAGATAGTGCATAAGATATTTACTATTGTAAAAAAAAGATTTATAATTTAAAAATAAGATGAGTTATCTGTTACAATATGTAAAGATGATGTGATAATATAATTAAATTGTTCACGCTGAAAATGTATATAAGTTAAACTCAGTATTAAGTATTAGTTACTAATAATAGTAGCTAACATGTTATCAAAGATGTAAAACTTATTGATATATTAATATGTATTATCAGTGTATATAACTTGATTTTGAGCAATATATTATGTATATTATGTTATTTTAAAAAGATTGATTTTTTATTTTTGATCAAACAAAGGTAATTATTCCAATTTCGAATTCTTCCCCTAAAAATTAAGACCAACGGACAAGCTTATGGTGGTATCTTTTGAAAGTGAAAAGTCATTGAAATCATAAACACAAAGTCTCAAGCTTTCAAACTTATTAAGATTTTTTAAAAAAAATACATATTTTTCATCTATCTAACTTTTGATAGATAAAATTATTATGATATTTGTACATATTGCAAAAAGTAAGTATATGATGGAATAATTGAAATGTATACAAGATAACAGTCTAGATGAATATCAGTCGATATTAAACACATAAAAAAAATATTAGATGTATAATGTTGCAAGTCTTAGATAATAATACCACCTTTTAAAGTCTTGAAATTTTGGTCCAAAGTAAATAATATGTCTAATGATATGACATGTTTAATATATAGTATGACATGACCTAAATATCTAGTATTGCCCAATGCATAAAACCTCTCAAGTTTAATATTTAGTCTACTGTAATACAAGTATTAGTGACCGATTTCATGACTCGACTTATAATTTATTTATTACATGAAAACACTTTGTTGTTGTCCTGAGATTACTCTTAGAGAAATAGAGATGTGATAGAGAACTCACCTTGACAAAACATTTTAGCTTGTCTAGAAGAAAATCTTGATACTCCTCCATGCTGAATTCAAGCCTTCTTGTAGGAACATCATAGAAATTAAAAATAAAATCATTACTCCCTGAACTAACCATAACCAAAGCTCCTTTCACAATTCTTTCTTTTTCTTTTTTCTCCAAAATAACCTTTCAATTTCACCAAATACTCCTTAAAATGTTCCAATTGTTTTCTCACTCAAATTACCCCTGAAATTGAATTTGTTAAATCATCAGCTGATGCAAAAAAAACTCCAATTCTATAATCATTTTTCAATAAATTTGGATTTAAATATGGTAGCACACCACATTTTTTAAATTTTAATGTACTAGCCAATACGTCTGGTACAAGTTTTCCATTTGAAAATCTGTCTATTTGTACATGGTTAAAGTAATTTTTTCCGTAAGGTGTATGATTGCCTTTGAATAAAGTGAATATATAATTGTTATTTCCAGTGTCAACCGTTGAATCACCAAAAGCAAGAATTGATGAAAATTTGGGCATGACTTGACTTTTGATTGTGTTACACAAAAAAAGGACAAAGAAGAAGAAGAACAAAGTGAAAAAAACTTTAGCTGCCATGGCTTAAACTTAAGAATTGAACAAAAATTTTGAAGTTTTAATGTTCACTCCAACAAGAAAGATTCATGGGCTTTTGATGGTCTAAAGGTATGTTGTTATGTATTTATAGGATATTGTTTTCTAGATGAAACTAGGAGTAATTTTGTAAGGAAAGGAACAAATTTTGTAATGACTTGAAGAGAATTCCATATATTTTTGAAAAGCTTATCAATATGTACAATTTGGTCAAACTTATTTATCAGTATGATTAAAATATTCACTGACTACTTATATTATATGCATAGGTATTAGGGGCGGAGCTATGTATATAATTAAAATAATATTTTATATTTATATAATAAATATCAAACCTTGTTTGACTAGTTAACGTGTCTACTTTTTCAAATCTTGAACCCTCTAGTTAAAGTCTTGGCTCCGCCACTGATAGGTATTTATATATACTTGAAAGTTCCTACTGAATGTATACTATGATTGTTATTATCTCTTTTTATCTTTAATTTTCTTATTCTTTATTTTGAACAAACCAAACAAGAACACAACATTTTTCTTCTTTACCTTAATCCCTTTACTATAGACAATGGAAAGTGTGCAAAAGCTTATTGTATATTTGAATACTTCTTTGATGGAGAAAATAAAAGAATATTTTTTGTGGATTTTTTTAAAATTACCTTCTAATATAAGTCTTTTTACTTTATATGATTATGAAATTAGTTCAGAATTAAGCAGCTTCAGAATATGGAAACATTCATATGCCAAATTTTCAGAAAATATAGTATTCTTAAATGAATTTTTATTACCATTGTTTCCTTGATTTAAAAGGAATTTTTTTTACAAGTATCCCTCTTACCTTAAAAGATTTTACATGACCAAAATGTTATTCAATTTTTGTATAAATATTATATGGGGTTATTAAACATATTTTCAATTAGAAAGTAATAATGTAACATGATTAACTTTACCTGGCAAAGTAAATCAAAAGAATTTGAATAATTTGATTCTTTATTTGATTAGAACATATATATAATTGCATTCGTAGCAACATATATATAGCACAATTTGAGTTTGGAATTAATTAATTTATTAGGAATCACTTCAGGAATTAATTAAGGCGATTGTTTATACTTCTTAAAATTTTATACAGAAAATAATTGATGCCGAAATAGTCGTTTCCATGATTATAAGAGGATGAATATATCACTATTACAAAAAGGTGGATCTAATATATAAATTTGACTAATTTAATTTTTAAATTTTTATCGCTTAATCTGTTAACTTTTAAAATTATAGATCTAAAATTAATTCTTATTTATTCAAATAATAATTTTTTCTCCCGAAAACCTCCTAGATATGGCCTTGATTGAAGTAGATAAGCTTAAGCTCATGTTATTATTGAATTCTTTTTTTGACCGTCCTAAAAAATAATAACCTATATATATATATATATATATATATATATATATATATATATATATGTTTTGTATATTAAACATAATATAAGTATAAATACAATATACCCATCACATACATAAATATACATATTATATACATAACTATATTTGTTTTCCTAGCACCCATAATTAATTTCTCTGTATTTATTTGAATGCTTTGTTTTATGGTGCTTATAATGGAGTAATCTTCAGGATCATTTTGATATAAAAACAAGATACAAGCAAAGAAATTTCATTATAAACGTTCAAACATATGTAAATGAAGCGTAATATTTAATCTATATACACAATATGATTTTTCGAGAAAGGATTACACATAAATCTATGTGGCTCGCCCGGATGCATGCCTAAGACACTCAAATTTTACTGAAGATGATAAATTAATTTCAAACAAATCAAAACAACATAAACATATCGTACTGATTTTCTTCTGAACTAAGCGTGCTTTTCTGGTGGAGGCATGGGATGAAGTAAATTATTCGCGATGGGGAGGGACAAAAATGGAAATTGACTTCCTGTAGACATCATTGGTGAAAAATAGGAGGAATACATATTGCTATAATTAATGGATTTTTCAAAACCAAAGAAATACCCAAATGATATCCTTGGCATATAAGGATTAAAATGCATTATTTGGTCTCTCCCAGCTACTTGGGTGGATGCTGAATGCCATGTGGGGATTCTATTCATTGACATAACCTACCAAGCAATTACGCAGTAACAGAGTCAAAGATTTTAATAAGAACACTAAAGGTAGGTCATAGAACTATATAAGATTAATTTTTTTTTTTTGTGTTTATCATTTTTGAACGTACATATATAACTTTATAACGGAATTATTAAATTCATGAGTTACCTGGACTTGATGTTCTAAGTCTTGAATGTGTTGTATGGCCTGATCAAGTACTGAGACTCTATCTGACTGGTCAAAAGAGCACATATTTAGGGAGTTTTATAAAAATCAATAAAAACTTAAAAGGGATTAATTTCTTTAAAATATGAACATTTTGTTGTACATTTTAATTTTTCATTCATTGAAAAAAAAAATGCTAATAATTACGGTGAATAAGGGAAGACCTTGTTACAGTTGGGGATTAGTTCCTTCAGTATCTTCACCTTTTCTGCAATTCGATTTTTACGTGTCTGCACGAAGAAGGAACATACTGGAATTATAGAGAAATATAAAGTTTTGAGACGTGAAAGATCACTATCTTTCGAGAATAATTGTCTGTACATAGTTTTCGGAATCAACAAGTACGGTCTATCAGGATTCAACAAAACCTAAAGAAATGTATATAACTGAATATACTACAATAAGAAACTCATCAAATTTATAGAGTCTATTAGGAGACTTGTTCTTTCTCAACAGACAATCTCTTTATTTAATTAAAATGTAAATATTAATTTAAATTTTAAATAAATAAATCAATTAAAATAAATTAAGAAAAATAAAAATCTTATATTAATTTAAAATCTAGCCCACGCCCAAGTCAAGTCATTGAGAAATATAAATAGATAAATGAGCTTGGCCTTAAATAGGCACAAAAAGAGTCATTGAGATATATAAATAGATATTACTTTTTTTAGACAAATTAAAAAAAAAAATTGTGTGTTGCATAATTTGAAATAGAGTAACTTGCTTAAATTGGTTATGCGGAACATTTATACTCTCCACAACTAGATCAAGTAATTAATTAAGGAAACAAACAAGCTAATTAAGATAATTAATTCAAAGAAGACTAACCCTCTCTTTCATTCTATGCATTTCTACACAACTTGCTTTTGAATATTGCTGTAAACCATCTTCATTCCTTCTTGATGTCATCCCACTTCCATCATTATTAGCCTGATAACAAACAAGAGTAGTACTATAATCAAATCAAATCATAATAAAGTGAAAATTAAATCATAAGCACAATGCATTTAGGTATGTTTAGTTACTTATACTCTCTCCGTTTATCTTTACTTGTCCCTTTTTGCTTAGGTACAGGGATTAAAAATAATAAATAAGAGGGCTAATCTTACTTAATCATCCTTTGAATATAATAAATACAATGTCGTTTGTAACTAAAAAATAACTATAATTAATAATTAAAGTAAATCAGGAACATACCTAAATATATTATAATAGAAAAATAACTATAATTTAAAGTGTGTATTTTATTTTTTAAAAATATTTGTTTTAGAAAATTGAAGTGTTCTGATTAAGTTTTTTGCTTTTAAATAGTAACTGAAGTAATTTTCAAAAGCTAAAAGGACTTGAAGGAAGTGAGAGAATCAAGTCGGTGATCAGCTAATTTTATTTCAGGTATAACAAGTCTATTTTGTGGACCATCGTGGGTGATAATGCACTGATGAAAGTGCTTTACCTTTGACCAGAGGTTTCGAGTTTGAGTCTTGGAAATAAAAAAAATTTTATTCGGAGTGTCACCTCCAAATAGGTCATGCAGTGCACGATCTAGATTTACTCGGGGTTTCATGAACTCTAGACATCGGGTGAAAAATAAAAAAAAAAGAGTCTATTTTGTGGGTCTAAATGCATTTATTTAAACCTGTTATTGTCTAAAAATAAATAATTTTCAAAATAAATAAATTTTAAAAAGATTGATTAAACAGACTATGAATCAAAACGACTGTCATTATTACAGCATAGGATGGGAAGTAAACTCACATCAAATTCATACATTAAATCTTCTCCACATGATTCTCTTTTTCTCCCTCTTGACTCCTTATGTAGAGAGGGAGTTAATGATGAGTAATTAGTCCCAAACTTGGACTGATGATTTTCCACCCCAGGGACACCTAAGGTTAGTGAAGTTTGTGGTGAATATGGTTGGTCACAAAGGTTATTTTGATGGACATCATCAACCTTTAAATGACTCAAGTTGGTAAATTGCTCACTAACTTCTTCATATGATGAAGAATCCAAACTTAATTTCCAATTTGACATTTGGTAGTCAATCAATGCAACTTAGAGAGACAAAAGAGAGGGAGAAGATTTAAACTTGGTTGGAATTTGAATGAAGTAACCCATATTTAAAAGGAAATGGCCTAGTGAAGATACTTATATAAGGTGAGAGGGTGGGATGGATCAACCGTGGCGGATCTAGGATTTTAACTCAGGAAATTTAAAATATAAATCAACAATATACAAAGGAATGATTAAGAAAAGTTAAAAAAATAATATTTTAAGTGAGATTCGAACTCTAAGCATGAGGGTTCATTTAAAAGAAAATCTACCATTATGCTAAACTTTGCTTATTATTTAAAGGGTTTAAATTTAATATATACTAAAATATAAAAAATTTACCTTATATATACGGTGTATTTTTTCGTCGAGGGGGTTCGGATGACTCCCTCACTACACCCTAGGTCCATCCCTGCCAACATGGGTTGTGATACAGCAGCGGGACTACTTCACCCTTAACCAAAGGTCTTGAGTTCGAGCCTGAAAATGGAAAAAATTCTGGGAATGAACCCTGTAATGCATGATTTGAATTTAGTCGAGGCTGCACGGACTCCCAAGACTGAATGAGAAAAAAAGGGTGGGGTGGGGTAGGGGGTGAAGACAACCGTCGTCTTGAGAAGTAATTTGACATGTGAGGGTACGCGTATTTATGGTATGATATTAAAATTTTCTATTTGAATTTAAAAAAAAAAAGAAAGAAAAGAAAAGCATGGTTATGTAAGAACTTAAAAATATTATAGTGAAGAAAACAAAAAAAATCATGGTTACACAAATATATCATTATGAAAAAGAAAAAAATAATGGTTATGTAAAAACGTCAAAATATTATGCGTACGACATACTTGTAAAACTTGAACATATTATGGTGAAAAAAATAAAAATGTTAAAGAATTAAAAAAAAAAAAAAGAAGAAGAGGAGATCATTATGGTGAAAAAAATAAAAGAAGAAAAATTATGATTATGTGGAAACTGAAAAATATATGGTGAAAAAAAATTATGAGTATATAAAAATTTTATAATTTAAGGTGAAAAAAAATTATGGTTATGTAAAAACTTAAAAATATTATGGTGAAAAAACAAAAGATCATGATTACATAAAAAAAACTTAAAATATTATGGTCAAAAGGGAAAAAATTATGATTATGTAAAAACTTACAATATTATAGTGAAAAAATTAGTTAAGAATATTAAAACATAGTAAACCTCAACTTGTTACGAGTGATGTGAAAGATAACAGCAGTGAAAAAACTTTTTCATGAGAGAGTTTTGCGGTAAAATTATATGGGTGAAATTAAATTATTTCTCCATACTAGTAAAACTTAAAAACCTACTATGGTGAAAAAGACAAAACTCATAGTTATGTAATAAAAGTTTTAGAATATTATGGTAAACAGATTTAAAAATATTATGGCAAAAAAAAGAAAAAGGTTTAAAATATTAAAACATAATAACTTTAACTTACAACAATAACGTTCCTGAAAAAAATTTATCATGAAAGAAAATATTGCGGCGTTTAACGACCGTGAGAAAATTATTCTATGAATTTATATGGGTAAAATTTGTACTACATATTAGTAAAACTTAAACATATTATGGCGAAAAAAACAAAAATCATGGTTATGTAAAAACATAAAAATATTATGGTGAAGAAAACAAAAATCATAACATCTAAAAACTTAAAAATATTATGTTCACAAAAAACTAAAATCATGGTAACTTAAAAACTTAAAAATATTATATTCACAAAAAACTAAAATCATGGTTATGCAAAAACTTAAGATATCCTGTTAAAAATAAAAACCTAAAATCATGGTTACGTAAAAATATTATGGTGGGAAAAAAACACAAAAATTTGGTAACATAAAACCTTAAAATTTTATGGCCAAAAAAAAAAAATCATGATTTTGTAAAAACTTTAAAATATTATGATGAAAAAAATAGTTAGGAATATTAAATCATACGTATTACAAGTGATGCAAAATATTATGATTAAAATTATATGGCCAATTGGCCATAATTTTACTTTTTTCCAAGTTGAACTTTACTTCCAAACACATTTGGTCATAGAATTTTAAAAATCAACTTGAATTCAAAAAGTTTTAAAAATTCAAAAAATTAATAAAAACGTATTTGCACTCTAAATTACTCAAAAAAAAAAAAAAATCAAAGACAACTTAAATTTATATTAAATAGCCAAACACAAAATATCACATTTCACTTTAAAAATAAAAACTACTTTGCTCTTCCTTTTAAGTTGTTATGATTTTCTTTGTTAGCATAAAACAATATGAACTTTGACTAACATTTTAAAATATATTTTTTTATTACATTGATGTGAAAAAAAATCACACTTTATTAGTACTTTTTAAATATCTAAATTTTTATTTGAAAATATTAAATTAATGTAATTCAATTTAAATTTAAAAATAATAAATCAATCAAATTAACTTCTAACAAATGCAATATGCAGCTAAAAAAAAAAACAGTTCCCACATTTCCTAATGAAACATAGTCAATCATTCAACCCCACTACATATAAGCCTTTTGTACTAATAAGGATTGAGATACATTGGTGAGAGCGCTTCACCCTTAATTATAGGTCTTGGGTTCGAGCCCTGAGAATGACAAAAATTCTATTGGGAGCGTCACCTTCAAATAAGCCTCGCAATGCACGATCCAAATTTAATCGGGGCTCCACGGACTCCGGACATTAGGTGAGAAATAAAAAACAAAAAACCTTTGTGAACCTAACACAAATCAATTCCAAAACATAAAATCTTCAAAGCTATTAAACTTAAAACCTTAATAGCATCTACTCCAAATCTTGAAACTTCGGCAGGCAACTATGCTTGTCCTTTTAACATCTGCAATGCCAAAATCAAGAAAACAAAAATAAGTGTTGAAATGACAAAATTAGTGTATGGACAACCTTTGGGACTAAAAAAAGATCATGGTACTATGTACCTAACGAACACAAAAATAATTATGGCAAAAAAAAGATTTATTTTTTTCTTTATATAATATATGATGACTGAATAAATCAGCAGGTGTCATAAATTTGAAATTCGTGTCAATATTTTTTTGTAACCAAGGCGGTTGTTATTTCAAAAAAGCCCAAAAATTTTCTGATACATATTAATTTTATCCTTCATTTATTTAATCTGCCGTTTTCTAGCTTTCTCTGTATCATCAATCATGGTAATTGGTCCTATATCACTAAAGTTTTATTTTCAGATAAAACTTAAAATATTTTCAGATGAGGAAATCAATATATTCTAGGACATGTATTGTGTAGGTATCATTGATCATTTTAAAATACAAGCTAATATGAATAATTTAAAAGTTATTCATCGATCCTCACAAATTAAGTTTCTGAGAAGGAGGGAGGGAGTACATGAGTCGTTATAAATTAATCTTATTTAAAAGTTACTTATCTTCTTAGCAACTTACCCATTTGTTAAGTGATATATCTCTTTTTTCTAGTTATTGTCTGATATTCAATATTAATATTAGAGTTCGATTAATTTGAACTGGTATTGTATAGAACCTCTCGTTTGGAGAAAAAGCTCTTTATTAATGATTTTTACATATTTAAAATTTGAACTCAAGATCTCTAATTAAAGAATAAGCAGTCTCTTCAACTGTATCACATTTTTTGATAATTAACTGACATATCTTCATAGTTATGTAGCTATGAAATACTGAATACTTAGAAATAAAATACTTTTGATTTTATTTTAATATTTAATAAATATAAAATATACTCTTAAATATCTAATAATTTTAAGCTTAAATTAAATAAAATTTTTGATAATTACACCATAGTGACCTCGTTACTCTACAAAGTTTAGTCAATATTTCCAATGTTAATCTCGATTAGCCTAATTTTATGGCTTCCTCCGACCTCCATAATAAAATTCCACCATTACTAGCAACACGTTCTTATTAATTTTCCATCAAAAACGCCTTATTGCTGCCATAAAAAAAGCATTAAAAAAATTCAGCAGGATTGAATTTTTATTTAAAAATTATTGAAAAAATTCACCATCGATCTCCATTTCAATTGACTTGTTAAAAAAAAATTAATTTTTCATCTTGCTTCATAATGAAACTCCACAATTGCTAATAATAAATTTTTATTAAATATTTTTGTAAAAGAAATATATAATTTTTTAAATATATTATTATATATCAGATGTATATTA
>DF357283.1:14169-27036 GCA_000787875.1 Solanum virginianum | reverse complement strand
TTCGAAAAAATAAGTCGGAAAATGGTCTCGACTCGGCGTTAACGCAAAAAATACAAATTAATTTTTTCAAAGTGAGTTTAAAACAGTGCGATTTTCGCGCCCCTTCTGCAATGAAGAGAGGACGCAAAACCACACTTTAGTTTTTTTCAAAAATTCGACGGAAATCGAAAATTCGCGAAAAGTGCTAAAATGCGCGCACTAGTGCATGTATAAGCTGTTTTTTTCTTTTAAATCGAAAACGGCAATTTCATCCTTCCTAACATATTTTTAAATTCCCAAGTCGATTTTAAGATGTATTTTCGTACAAAAGAGTTTTAAAACTCAAAACCATCCTAAGTCCATTATTTTACGCTAAATCTAAGAGAGAAAAATGAGAGGAAAGCAAGGGTTTCAGAGGAAAATTCAAGATTCTTTAAAGATTCGTCATCCCAGGTATGTAAAGGCTACCCAAAAGCATGATATTGATCTTCCATATGCCAAAATAGAGTTAGGATGACAAATTCATGACTAGAATCTTGATTTATGAGTTCTTGAAGGTTTCTTGATAATTACTCTAAATTCTTGAATAATTGCTTTAAATTCTTGTATCATATCTCAAAATTCTTGGTTTTATCCCATTAAACTACAGTTTCATATCATGAATTGATGATCATCATATTTAGCTTTTACTGTATATATTCACTACTATGTGATTGTGACTTGGTCCTTAAAGTATCTCTCCATAATGACTTGAATAATGAACTTAGGGGATGACTAGAGCATTGAATGTCTGAAATTGATGTATGACTGAGTTTGAGTCCTGAATTGGGTGTGTTGATGACAATGATAGCTGGAATTATTGTTGATAGAGTCGAATGAGTATAATTCCCTTAGATTGGATAGATAATCTTGCCCGTAAAGGTTGGGTGATCAGAGTTCTTGGAGGATTGATAGATTTATGAGCATGTTGAATCCTGGGAGGAGTATTAGCACCGAAATGGGTCAGAGTGTGTCCCACTCGAACCCATTAACTATGTGGACAGCATATGAGAGGATTGGACCATGAAAACGGATGTTTCTTTTGTCCTAAAAAAGGACTTGACAGACTTTTGGATCCATTGACAGACTCATCATTTACCCCGGCAAGGTACTGGATAGATGTGGCAACGATATCTCTTCGTTGTATCACTACAGCTCATAGGTAGTGTTGTCAGTTATAGAAACTCCCAGATAGGTTTCATGATCATAGAACTCCGATGTGATGTGAAGGTTTGATGCTTGATAGCTAGTGAGGTGATAGAGTCTTGTCTCTTATATTTGAGGTGAGGCTGAGTGGTTGATGAGTGTCAATTATATTGTTTCCTTTTTCTTAGCCCGTTTTACATACAGTACATTTCACGTACTAATGGCCCTCTGGCACTGCATCATTTTATGATGCAGATTCGATAGATCGAGGACTTCAGCAGCCCGATCATTGAGGTTCAGAGCTCTTCATTCCTGACAGTGGTGAGTCCTCCCCAGCATTCGGAGAATAGTTATTTTTATGATTGGATAGTCTTTTACTTACTCTCTATTCCAGACAGTGGTGAGTCCTCCCCTGCATTCGGAGGATGATTATTTCTATTGATATTACCATTGTATACCTTACCATTGTATCTTTAAGTTCATCAACTTTGAGCCCATTCTAGTTCATTACGATGTTAATGTCTTCCGTTGAGTAAGTTGCCAGGCCAAGTGGTTCGCTTGGGACCAGAAATAATTTCCGAGTGTCAGCCACGTCTAGGGTGTAGGTTCAAGGCGTGACATATTAAATAGTCTTTTTAACTAAATTATTAGATCGTTAACAGATCATACTTAGTCCACGTAAATGACAACTTCCAACTACTTGTGGTATGGATTAAAATTATTATACTAGTTTGTAAATTGTAACCTCAACTAAAGCAGAACAGTCTCAAAATCAAATATATTATGGATATTCCAATACATAGTCCACTGCCGTAGAGCATCAGAGCAGTATTCCAAAAGCCATTGAAAAATTCAGAATTGCTTTCTTGGTCTTCTGACAAAGATACGGTATAATTTGTCTTTGATATACCATCATTGCCACCAGTGGCAGAGCCATATGATTACTAAGGGGTTCAAAATCTGAAAAAGAAAATATATGAATTAATTGAAGGAGGTTCGATATCTACTATATACATATAAAAGATTATTTTAATCATGTAGAAATAGTAAAAAATTTCATCGAAACCCCTAACAAAATATAAGTTATTTAAATATGATAATCAATAGAATTATATAATTAAAAGTTATTTTATTAATTATAACAAATATAAATGATATGGTGCACGGACATTGCATGGTAGGTGTCCTGGTGGACGAACAACAAATAGGAAAATATCAACAAACAAATATGATTGTAATTCTACTGGAAATTGCAATAGCTGTATTGAACATATTAATCTTTTTTTTAAATAAGTGAAATGTGAATCAGTTTTTATGATACAATTCGCAATAATTAGAAGTATCAACTATTTGTGAAGATCGAAATATTGCAACTCTAATCCTCAAATGATTCTATATATTCAACACTCCAAAAAAAAGTTCCTTCATTTTAAACCAAAATATATGAATAAAACTTCAAAAATAATTGCTAAGGAATTATTTCATGAATCTCCCATGAATCTATATCTATATCTATATCTATATCTATTCTATATTTTATCTTAAAAGCATGAACTCTAAAATTACAATGTTAAATTACTAATTTACCCTTCCTATATATATTAAAAGCCTTGAAATGTCAAGTTACAAATTTACCCTTTCCACAATAATTAAATGCTTATTTTTACTTACAGTTTACATCTGTTCTATTGGAGAGGATCATATTAATTAGCATTGATTAGTTGTGTTAGTTGTATTGATTAGTTATAATGGTAGTTAGAATTAGTTAATGGTTGGTAGTTAAGTGATTATCAGGTGTGGTAGAGTACAAGTTAGTTAGGGTAGACCACATTAGAGTTGTGCATATATATACTTGTACATACAGCTTTGGGAATAATACAATCAGAAGATTATTCTTCTTCTTCCCCAATTAATCTTCTTCATCTTAATTCCTTACAACTTCATGGTATCAGAGCCGGAGAGGTTCGATTAACTTTCGGTATAGTCGATTGGTGTAGTGTGTACCAGAAAATGACTTGAATCGATGGCAATAATGGCCGATTCCGCGACTGATGCATCCGCCAGTCAAGCTGAAACTCTAGACCAAGTCGAAAGAAGGCGAAATCACCCATTATATCTGCATAATTTCGACACACCGGGGTCTGTTCTTACAGCTGTATAGCTTACAGGACCAGAAAACTATTCCTTATCGAGTCGATCAATGTTGATCAATCTCCGAGCTAAGAGCAATCTCGGATTTATTCTCGGGACATGCAGAAGATGCGACTATAGAGGAGAGATGGAGGAACAGTGGGAAAAGTGCAATGCATTTGTTTTGGCATGGATAATGAATACTGTATCGAAGGAACTTCTCAGTGGTATTGTGTACGCGACGGATGCGGCAGTGGTCTGGGCTGACCTAAAAGAGCGATTCGATAAGGTAGACGATTCCAGGGGATACCAGTTGCATAGGGATATATGTATAATCAACCAAGGTACCATGTCTATTTCTGCCTATTTTTCAAAATTGAGGCTTTTGTGGGATGAGTTTGATGCCTTGATTCCCCCACCCTCATGCAACTGTGGTAATTATAAGACATATATTGATCATTTGGCTCATTTGAGACTATTTGCTTTCTTAATGGGATTGAATGAGGTCTACTCACATGCTCGTAGTTAGATTTTGATGTTAAGTCCTCTGCCAAGTGTTGGCAAGGCTTATGCCATGATTGTGGCAGATGAAGGGCAAAGATTGACTGCTAATACACATGCTGGGCACAATATGCAAGAGCAGATGTCTCTATATGTAGGAAGAAGAGGTTCTTCTAAAGTGCTAGATCAGATGGCCCTATTTGCAGGAAATGGAGGTAATCTCCCTAGGAAGTTTCAGCCCAGGAAGAAGAACTGGGATCAAATTTACAGTTATTGCAAGATTCAGGGTCATATTAGGGAAGATTGTTACAAACTGAATGGCTATCCTGTTGATTGGAAATTCAAGAAGAAATTTGGAGGACCAGTTAATAGGAATCAAGAGGCTGTTAATGCAGTGGCCACCACAATGAATGAGATGGAGTTGAATGATGGTTTTGCTCCTATGAGTAATGTGATGACAGAAAAATCCACTGACCTATTCACTCAGTACAGGAAAGTTGGATAGTGGACTCAGGTGCTACTTGTCATATGACACACAGGCTAGACAAGTTATGTTCTGTATCTAGCTGTATAAATAGGAAGGTACATTTGCCCAATTGTGAGACTGCACAGGTATCACATAATGGCTGGTGCAATGCAGTTGATGGGAAAGTATTGGATAATGTGTTGGTAGTGCCTGATTTTAAGCACAATTTTTTGTGCTTCAGGACCTGTCCAGTGGCAGGGTGAAGGGGATTGGTAAGGAGCATGATGGATTATACTATCTTCCCACAGTATCTGAGGAAGGTAAAGAAGATCAGAAGGTGTTGATGGCACAAAGTTCTACTGCAGAAAGGCTGGCGTGGCATAGTAGATTGGGTCATCCTTCTATGACTGTGCCGCAATAATTGTTCAAGAATAAGCATCCTAGTGACAGTGATGCATGTAGTGGCTGTTGTGTTTGTCCTCTTGCTAAGCAGACTAGATTGCCATTTTCTACTAGTATGTCTAGGGCATTAGGCATTTTTGATTTGCTTCATATGGATGTATGGGGACCATACAGAGTTGCAACTCATAATGGTTTTAGATTCTTTTTAACAATAGTTGATGATCATTCAAGAATGTGCTGGTTATATTTGATGCAATTGAAAGGTGATGTCTTCTCTATATTGAGGTCTTTTCTGAAATTAGTGCAAACTCAATTTAATAAGAATGTTAGAAGAATAAGAACTGATAATGGTACTGAGTTCTTTAATACTGAATGCTGCAATCTACTGAAGTCTTTTGGTATTGTCCATGAAACAGTTGTCCATATACTCCACAGCAAAATGGAGTAGTTGAAAGAAAACACAGGCATATACTAGAGGTAGCTAGAGCAATCAAGTTTCAAGGCAATATTCCTATCAGATTTTGGAGGGAATGTGTGTTAACTGTTGTGTATCTGATTAACAGACTGCCTACTGCAGTTTTGAAAGGCAGGTCTCCATATGAGCAGTTCCAGGGGCATTAAGCAAGCATCAACCACTTGAGGACTATAAGTTGTTTGTGCTATGCCACAAAGGTGATCAAGCAAGATAAGTTTTCTCCTAGAGCCACAACATGTGTACTGATGGGGTACTCTTCTACTCAAAAAGGATACTTATTATATAATCTGTCTGACAGGAAGTTTCTTGTGAGCAGGGATGTCATATTCAAGGAGGACACATTTCCTTTTAAGCAGGTTTCCAATACGGGATGAGTTTGATGCCTTGATTCCCCCACCCTCATGCAACTGTGGTAATTATAAGACATATATTGATCATTTGGCTCAACAGTCATTATTTCCTGCAGAACATATTGTGACCTCAGATGATATTTCCATATGTGATAAGGACAAGGACCTTCCCTTGCCTATTCCAGTAGCTGATGCATCTTCAGAAGAGGATCAAATTATTGCTCCAGTAGTCATCTCAGATGCAGGACATAGCATTCAACCTGTGTCTATTTCAGTAGCTGATGCATGTTCAGATGAGGATCAAATGGTTGCTCCAGCATTCATCTCAGATGCAGGACATGATATTCAACCTGCCACTACCACTGTTACACCCCTAGTCAGAAGATCTAATAGAGTCTCTCATCCTCCTATTTGGATGAGAGATTATGAGAACCAAACAGCCAAGACATATTGTCATTCTCAAAATAACTATGTGTGCTATGATAATGTGTCTTCCAAATACAGAGCCTATTTGCCCAGATTCTCCACAGACATTGAACCAAAGACTTTTGAAGAAGCTATTAAAGATAGCAGATGGATAGATGCCATGCAAGAAGAAGTACAAGCATTAGAGGCTAATGGATCATGGAAGATTGTTGAGTTACCAGAGGGCAAGAATATTGTGGGTTGCAAATGGGTGTTCAAAATTAAATACAAAGCTGATGGTCAAATTGACAGGTTCAAGGCTAGGTTGGTGGCAAAAGGATATAGCCAAACAGAGGGAATAGACTATCAGAAATCCACTAACCTATTCACTCAGCCCACCTTCACTCCCACACAAACTGACTGCTACACAGAGGTGGAACTTATATCAAATGGATGTATTCAATGCATTCTCCGTTAATACAGTGGCCACCACAATGAATGAGATGGAGTTGAATGATGGTTTTGCTCCTATGAGTAATGTGATGAGAGGAAAATCCACTAACCTATTCACTAGACTTGATAGCAGAAACCAAACAAGCTTTGCATTATCATTTTAAGATCAAGGATCTGGTAGAGCTGAAGTATTTTTTGGGCATTGAGTTCATGAGGTCCAATGAAGGGATTGTAATGAATCAAAGGAAATATGCCTTGGAGTTGATAGCTGAGGCAGGTTTAGGGAATGCTAAACCTCACATGACACCTTTAGACTACAATCATCAGTTGACTAGTGTTGAGTTTGATCCTGAAACTTTGTTTGAAGATGTCACCAGATATCAAAGGCTGGTTGGGAAATTGCTTTACCTGACTGTTACAAGGCCAGATATAGCCTTTGTTGTCCAACTGCTCAGTCAATTCATGGAACAACCTAAATTATCCCACTGGGAGGCAGCATTGAGGGTCATCAAGTACATTAAGTTGGAGCCTGGTAAGGGACTGCTCATGAGTTCTCAGCAAAAGCTCCAGTTAGCTGGATATTGTGATGCAGATTGGGCTGCCTGTCCAAGCACAAGAAGGTCAGTCACTGGGTTTATTTTGAAGTTTGGTGATTCACCCATTTCCTGGAAATCTAAGAAGCAGCATACAGTGTCAAGAAGCTCCACAGATGCAGAGTATAGGAGCTTTGCTACATTGACGGCTGAAGTCGTATGGGTTACAAGCTTATACAAGGAGTTGGGGGTAGCACTGATGGAGCCTGTTCTCATTCACTGTGACAGTAAATCTGCTCTGCAACTTGCAGCTAATCCAGTCTTCCATGAACGAACGAAGCATATTGAAATCGGTTGCCATTTCATTAGGGAGAGGATTCATCAAGGGCTCATTAAACCTGTCTACATTCACACTAAAGAGCAACAGGCAGACGTGCTTACTAAGGCACTTGGACGGTCACAATATGATCTCCTACTTGGCAAGCTTGGACTATTGAATCCCTTAAGTATGTCCAGCTTAAGGGGGAGTATTGGAGAGGATCATATTAGTTAGCATTGATTAGTTGTATTGACACAACTTCATGTTCATTCACCTGTTTTACCCCATCAACTTTTATACTCTGAAATGTAACATTTGAACTACTGAAAAACTTGTTGCGCTATGTTCTTTATGCTTCTTTCTCTTTTGTACTTAGATTGTTAACTTCTCTGGCGTATATTCAATTGTTACTAAATTTATTACGTGGGTTCTTAAATAGCAATCATTAGCAGCCTGTCGGGGATCCTTTGAAAACTTACACATGTAACATAAAGACAATTTTAATTAATCGTGATGGTTACAAAAAAATTACATAATTACATATTATCTAAAGCTATGGCACCGAGTTTTATGAATCTTATTACAATCAATTAGTCGACATATTACAGTATCAATTATTTACAAATTTATATTTGGTGACTTGAAAATATCCATACACACTATTTGCTCAATGCATATCCATAATAGCAAATAAATATAGTATGGATACAATTTTGCGATTAATTAATTTAGGTAAAAAATAGAGTATGTATACAATTCCAACAATATATTATGACATGTATAGTAAAATGATATTTTACAGTTAGGCATCTCTATATTAAACAATATTAGACTATCATGTGGAACACACGTGCGGTAAATCTAATCACAATATTAAGTATCAACAAACTAGGAATCAATTTAAGAAATCCAAGCTTGAGGTAGACTTGTTGATGTTAAGGTTGATTTGAGAAACCAATGTTGATTAAATGAAATAAATTTTAATGAATTCTTATCTGTTAACTATCATTTTATAACATACTAGAAGAGTTGGTCACTATCGTTCTAAGTTAATAATTTTGTTATCATTATTAGTAGTAATATTGAGAAATGCTAATAATTTTGTTTATCGAGAAATGATAGTGATCAATTCTTCTAGCATGTTACAAATGTTGATCATACAAATTTTGCACCCAACTATATAGTATGCCGATTTGATAAAATTATGAATCATTACTTATAATTAAGTAAGCTTTTATTTTTTTTAATTATTATGTCTTTGCTTGTTATATTAGAAACTAATTAACATTATATAATTTGAAATAAAATATTTGCTTACAATTGTATGCAACATATAATATTCACTATGCTAATTTTAATACATGAATAACTTTTTTATTTAGCGCGGAGCCAAATGATAAATTTGTACAAATTTTATTTTGATGTAACAAATTAAAATTTGTCAATGGTTGAGAACTTTGGGAGAATCTCCTTTAGTAAATACTCAGAAATTTTGTAATTAGTTGATTCAGTTGGATGAACACTATCAAAGAAAATATATTTTGATGTATCTGAACAAATTGGAGATTTTGTTGTACACAAGGGGCCTGCTTCTAATAATCCAGTTCCACAACAACCCCTTTTTGTTTCTTCAAATCCTGTTATAATAATTATGTAAAAAAATAAAAATAAAAAAGAATTTCGTAGATTAATAAGAAGAATAAAAAGGTGATTTGGAGAGGTTCGTAAAGTACTCCACAAAATAAGTTCACACTTTAGCTGTTTAGCATGTCATCAAGAGAAAAATTAATTAATTAATTTTTTTATTTTACAAGTAGCATTATCTATTTATTCTTCAGTATTCTTTAAAATATTATTTAATAGTCATGAATATTACGATAAAAGATGCTCTTTCTTTATTATTTCTTGAAAAAAATGCGAAGCTTATAGTAGACACATAAAATTAAACAGAAGAAAGTATAAACTTGCTTGAAATTGACATCTAAGAGCCTTACTTAGTGGCTGATGATTTGAGTGTCAATCTTAGGAAGAATTCCAATTTTTATAGAAACAAGACAAAAAAAAATATGATGATTTCTTTCGATTTATCTTAGAAAGAATTCCATATTAAATTTTGGAAAAAAATTGATACTTATTTAATAAAACTTTTGAAGAATTCGAACAATATAATTGAAAGCTTACCATAATCATGTGGATAATCGATGAGATGTGATAAAGGAGTGTATATATCTGAATAAAGTATTTTGCTTCCTGGAAGTTGAGCTTGTAAATGTAGCAATAATTCTTCAAGTTTTTTATTATAAGATTGAGAATTTGAATTTTCTTTTTCAATGCAAGTTCTATGGAGTGGAGATTTTGCTGTCATTTGAATTGGAAGACAACCAATTGGAGGAAGCCCACTCACTAAAATATCACGACATCCAAGTTCATAAAGTTCCTAGTAAAACAAGATATAAAAATTTCATAAGTTTTATGTACTAATATATATATCCAAATTTTGGTAGATAAAATTATTATGACATTTGTACTTATTGCAAAAAGTAAGTATATGATGAATAATTGAAACGTATACAAGTGTAACAATCTAAATGGATATCAGTCGATTTTAAATACATAAAAAAATATTAAATGTATAATTTTGTGAATCTTAGATAATAGAGCCACCTTAAAGTCTTAAAATTTTTGTCCAAAGTGAATAATATATCTAACGGTATGACGTATTTAATATGTAGAATGTCATGATTTAAATATCTAGTATTTCAATCCAGTGCATGAAACCTCTCATGTTTAATATGTAGTCTACTGTGATGCAGTATCAATGACTGATTTCATGACTCAACTTATAACTTATTTATTACATGAAAACAACTTAGTGTTATCCCAAGATTACCCTTAGAAAAATAAAGATGTGATAGAGAACTCACCTTGACAAAACATTTTAGCTTGTCTAGAAGAAAATCTTGATACTCATCCATGCTAAATTCAAGCCTTCTTGTTGGAACATCATAGAAATTAAAAATAAAATCATTACTCCCTGAACTAACCATAACCAAAGCTCCTTTCACAATTCTTTCCTTTTCTTTTTCCCCCAAAAAACCTTTCAATTTCACCAAATACTCTTTAAAATGTTCCAATTGTTTTCTCATTGAAATTAGTCCTGAGATTGAACTTGTTAAATCATCATATCCTGATCCAGCTGATGCAAAAGAAACTCCACTTCTATAATCATTTTCCAATAAATTTGGATTTAAATATGGTGGCACACCACATTTTTTTAATTTTAATGTACTTGCCAATATGTCTGGTACAAGTTTTCCATTTGAAAATCTACCTGTTGGAACATGATTAAAATAATCTTTTCCATAAGGTATATGATTGCCTTTGAATAAAGTGAATATATAATTGTTATTTCCAGTATCAACTGTTGAATCACCAAAAACAAGAATTGATGTAAATTTGGGCATGGATTGACTTTTGATTATGTTGCACAAAAAAAGGACAAAGAAGAAGAAGAAGGGGAAAAAGACTTTAGGTGCCATGGCTTAAACTTAAGAATTGAACAAAAATTTGTAGTTTTTAATGTTCACTCCAACAAGAAAGATTCATGGGCTTTTTATGGTTTAAAGATATGTTGTTAGGTAAACAATTGTTGTGTATTTATAGGAGATTGTTTTCTAGATGAAACTAGGAGTAAGTTTTTAAGGAAAGAAACAAATTTGTTATGACTTGATTAAAATTATATATACTTTTGAAAAACTTATCAATATGTACAATTTGATCAAATTTATTTATTAATATGATCGAAATATACACCGACTCTTTATAGTATATGCATACTTAAATATAGAGATGAGCAAACATATAGTAGTTAGTTAGCTAACATAGCTATAGTTTGAATTAATTACGATTTGTGGCAAACATCTAACTGTAATTATAGTTTGAGTTTTTTATAATTTGCGTGATTTTATAAAAATATTGTGCACGGATCAAATTGTATACAGAAATATACAAACGTTGTTAATTGAATAGAAATCTATACAAATGTTGTGAACGAATTGTATAACGAAATATACATACGCTATGCAAAAATTATAAATTGTATAACGAATTATACAAATGTATATAAATGTTGCAAATCACAACTAGACACTAACGAATGACGAATTATACAGACGCTGCTATAACTATAATTACGAAATATAATTATTTAAACTATTGCTATCAGACATAATTAAACTTTATATATTTACCATTTATGAAATTTGCTCCTAAATATACAAAACCCATACAATTGTTACTTGTTGGTTATGTACTTTATAAACAAGATCACCCCAAGACATTGGATTGTAATTATCTTTTTTTTAATCTTTAATTTTCTCATTCTTTATTTTAACAAACCAAACAAGAACACACCGTTTTTCTTCTTTACCTTAATCCCTTTACTAGTTATATTACAGACAATGGAAAGTGTGCAAAAGCTTATGGTATATTTGAATACTTCTTTGATGGAGAAAATAAAAGAATATTTTTTGTGGGTCTTTTTAATTAACTTTTAATATAAGTCTTTTTACTTATATGATTATGAAATTGGTTCAGAATTAAGCTGCTTCAGAATATGGAAACATTTATATGTCAAAACTTCAGAAAATACAGTGTTCTTAAAGGATTTTTTATTGCCATTGTTTACTTGATTTAAAAGGCAAACTTTTTAGAAGTGTCCCCTTTTGGGGTATGGTACGGTATAATATTTAAAAATTTGATATGGTAATTTTGATTTTTGATATCTTCAAATACGATATCTTTACCATATTAAATCAGCTTGATATGGTTCGATATTTCTAATTTTAATTTTGATATTTTACGATGTTGTTGTTGGGTAACCATAATTAATTTGACTTCAAATTAATATATAAATATAATAAAAAAGTATAACTTTAATTATACTAAAAAACGTCTCAAGCTAATCAAGTAAGTAATCAAACAGTATATGCATTTTCAAGTTGTAGACAATGAATTATACAAAAGCTAATCAATGCTTTCAAATTTGTTTTTCTCAAAATTTTCTTCAACATGGTTAATAATGGTAGTGTTAATGCAACTGGACTTTCAGGGCTCTTCAAGAAGTTCTACGTATATTTAAAATAATTGAAAATTTAACATATATATATATATATATATATATATATATATATATCATATTTTGATATGATTTACGGTATTTTGATATTTATTTTTTAAATATCAAATACCATTCTGAATACCAAAAAAATTATAAGTCACACCAAATACCATAATTATCATACCGCGATATAAAAAAAATTGATTTCAAGATATTCAGTATATATCATACCATGCCCACCCTAATCCCTTTTTATCTTAAAAAAATTTTATATGACCAAAATGTTATTCAATTTTGTATAAACATTATATGGGGTTACTAAATATTTTTTTATAATTAAAAAGTTACTCAATTTTCATTACTTATAATGTAAGATTTTGACTAATTTGATTCTTTATTTGTCTAGAACATATAATTGGAAATTTGAATTTCATTCATCAACAAATATAAAGCACAGTTTGAGTTTGGTTTTGCCACGTGTTATCGTGTGCTTTGCTTTTTTTCTTTTTTCTTTTTTTAAAAAAATCTGATATTACTCAATACAAAGTCA
>DF357283.1:0-10680 GCA_000787875.1 Solanum virginianum | reverse complement strand
GATCAAATAGCTAAAAATTACCTTTTAAAAGCTAAAAGAAAAAAAATTCTCTAAAAATCCTTTTGAAACATTGGTCAAGGACAAGGAACTACCCTAATATTAATAAAAAGTGTTTCTTTTTTCAAATTAATTAATCAAACACAAATTGTTAATTTCTAAAATAATTTTAAAATTTGACCAAAGAGACTACAACTTATGATTATACCATAAGATGGAAAATAAAACTCACATCAAATTTAGACACTAAACCTTCTCCACATTCTCTCTTTTTTCCTCTTGACTTCTTATGTTGATTTTCATTAGAGGGACCTAATGATGAGTAATTAGTCCCAAATTTTGGCTCATGATTTTCCACCCCAGGGACACCTAAGGTTAGTAAAGTTTGTGGTAATTGATGAACATCATCAACCTTTAAATGGCTCAAGTTGGTAAATTGCTCACTAAATTCTTCATATGATGAAGAATCTAAACTTAATTTCAACTTTGACATTTGGGGGTCAATCAACTTAGAGAGGAAAAAGAGATGGAGAAAATTAAACTTGGTTGAATCCACAATTCAAAGGAAATGGCCTAGTGAAGTTAGATATATAAGGTGAGAGGGTTGGGTGGGTGGTAATTTTATTAAAGGTAAATTATTTTTAATTATACTAAGATGACACTCTTTGGGACGGATAAAAAAGGAAAGGATATCACATAAAATGGGACGAAGGGGGTAAATTTTTTGCTTTAAAAAAAATGATTTAATTTGATTTAACACGAAATTTTAAAAAATAAAAAGGAATTTTTTTTAATTTTGTAGTTCTAAATTAAGATTATATTAAATATACTAAATTTTTCTTTAATTTTATAGCCTTAAACATGTCTCGTGAAAATTAAAATAAAAAAATAAATTATTTTAATATTTTTTAAAAGACAGTATAAAATTTAAGATACACAAACAAAAACAAAGGAGTAGAAATTAGAGGGAGAAACCAGATATATGATATACTAATGTTTTATTTTCGTTGGTTATTTTTTATTTTTCAAATGATGTTATTAAAACGGTTTCTATGGGCTCGAATTAATTGCTACCTTTAAGAAAAAAACAATGCACAAATAACGAAATTTCAATATGAAGAATTTACTCAACTAACATATTACTCATTTCATTCACTTTTAGTTATCAAAATTTAATTTTAATTTGATATTTATTAACTTAAAAAAATAATTACTCGTAGAGTAAGTTTATCATTTTATCGCTGTTAATTTTCATTCATTATATGTTTCAAAGTTATTAATTCAATAACAACAAATTGAGGATATAATTTAAAAAACTTCCTACCTTAATTTGTCAAAAATAATAAATAAAAATAAAAATAAAATTAGAAAATTTTTGAGAATTAAAAGTGATGGAAAGAAGTATTATTTCTCAATTGCACGTACACCTCATTTACCCCCACCCTCACCCCCACGCCCCAAAAAAAAACCCAAAAATTATGTTTTTGTTTAAAAACTTACAAATGTTATGGTGAAAAAACCAAAAATTATAATTATGTAAAAAAAATTTAAATTTTATGGTAAAAAAATTACTTATGAATATATTAAAGCACAATAACTTTAACGGCAGTGACAAAGTATTCTAACGAAATTATATGGGTAAAAATTTACATACCATTAAAACTTAAAACTCTATTAAGGTGAAAAAGATTAAAAAAAAAATCGTGATTATGTAAAATATACATATGATAAAAGAAACAAAAATCATGGTAAAAACTTAAGAATATTATGATGAAAAAACAAAAAATCATGGTTATATGAAGGTTTTAAAATACTATGGCAAAAAAAAAAAACTCCAATTATTATGATTATGTAAAAAGCTAAAATTACTATGGTGAAAAAAAAAATTTATGGTTTATGTAAAAATATAAATATATTATGGTAAAAAAGTTAATTAATAATGTACAATCATAATAACTTTTAACTATTACAAGTGATACAAAAGATAATTGTCGTAAGAAAACTTTTCCATGAGAAAATTAATATTCTATTGAAATTATTATGGATAAAATTTAGTACTATATACTAGTAAAACTTAAAACCTATTATGATTGAAAAAATAAAGTCATGGTTATGTAAAAGCATAAAAATATTACGGTGAAAAAAATCATGGTTAAGTAACAAAATTTTAAAACATTATGGTGAAAAAAATTAAAAATCATGCCCTGCCATAGTCACGAGTCTGTTTATGGGGGGGGGGGGATCATGGTTATGTAAAAAACTTTAAAACATTATGATGAAAAAAATAAAAATAAAAATCATGGTTGTATAAGAAATTAAAAATATTATGATGAAGAAAAAGAAAACAAACAATCATGGTTCTCGAAAACCTTAAAAATATTATGGTGAAAAAACAAAAAATTCATAGTTAGGTAAACACTTACAAACATTATGGTAAAAATCCCAGTAAAGAATATTAAAGCATAATAACTTCAACTAGTAAGAAAAAGTTTTGCAGCATTTAACAAAAATGTATGAGTAAAAATTTAATGTTACATAGTAAAAAACTACATAAAGATAAAGAAATTCAAAGCAATTAAAATTAAACCTTAATAGCCGCAACATATGCTCCAATTCTTGAAACTTAGTTGAATCATCTTTCTTGCACGCTTTCAACATCTGCAATACCAAAATCAAGAAAAAGTTGTTGGTTTAGAAATCCCCCCAAACAAAAATCTTGCGAGGATCAATTGTCGTACGCTAGAGACGGAATCAAAATTTTAATTTTATAAATTTTATATTCAATATTCAATATGAATACTAAATATCTTATTTGAATAAAAATTATTAGATTTAACATAACGTATAATCGAACTTCTAATTCTGACTCCGTCCCGATGCTTAGGCAGCCTTTGGGGACTCAAAAGAGAGCACCCCTCGACCCATTATAGCCTTTTTTTTGTGAACAAAAGGATGTGGGAAACATCATGGTACTATGTACCTCAAAACACAACATAATTTGGAGAGGAAATACCAAAAGATGCCTACTCTTTTTTGCTTTTAATATATAAAGGAAAGTTTGAGATTCTTGCCATGTATATTTTGTCTTTTTTGTAACAAAGCGGTTGTGAAAAAAAAAAACACCAAAATTTGCTGACACATCTCACATGTATGTTTGTTTGAAATTGAGATTTTTTTAAAAAAAATCTGTCGTTTCTAGCTTTTTCGGCATGATAAACTCCTGTATTTGGTCCTAATCACTAAAATTATTTTCAGAAAAAAATAAAATATTTTCACTTGAGGAAATCAATATATTTTGGTATTTGGCCGGTATATATATACATATATAGGACCAAAATTATTTTTAGAAAAAATAAAATATTTTCACATGAGGAAATCAATATATTTTGGTATTTTATATATATATATATATATATATATATATATATATATATATTGATTTACTTTACCACTTGTATATAAGTAAATAAAGCAACAACTTCTGATCTTCGCTACCTGCTTGAGCAGTTTTTGGTTGTCGTGTCTGCTTCAGCTGTCTGCTTCTTCTTCTTGATTATATGGGGCTAATCAAAAATATTTTGTAAACTTTTTAATTTAATCTTTTCAAGGCAGTCGCGTATTGACGTGTCTGCTTCAATTACTTCATAATATTTTTTTAGCTGCTTCAATTATTTCATAATTTTACCATAATTTTTGAAATATAGATTAAAAAATCTATTGATGTTACATAAATTGAGACTAAAAAATAATTGATATTGCAACCTTTGGTGAGCCAACAAAAAATAATTTGTGGGCTCTAATTTAATCTTTTCAAGGCATTTGTGTATTGACATGTTTGCTTCAACAATATAAGTAAATAAGGCAGCAGCTTCTGGTCGTAGCTGCCTGCTTGAGCAGCTTCCGGTTGTCTTACCTGTTTCAGCTGCCTGCTTCTTCTCCTTTATTATATGGGGCTAATAAAAAATATTTTGTGAACTTTTTAATTTAATCTTTTCAAGGCAGTTGCGTATTGACGTGTCTGTTTCAATTACTTCGCAATATTTTTTAGTTGCTTCAATTATAATTTTATAATAATTTTTGAAATATATATCTAGAAAATCTATCGATGTCACATAAATTGAGACTAAAATAATTTATATTGGTTGCTTGCTTGAGCAGCTTTCGATGGCCAATAAAAAATAATTTATGGGCTTTTTAATTTAATCTTTTCAAGACGATATTGCAATCTCTGGTGAGCCTACAAAAAATAATTTGTGGGCTCTTTAATTTAATCTTTTCAAGGTAGTTGTGTATTGACATGTCTACTTCAACAATATAAGTAAATAAGACAGCAACTTCTGGTTATAGCTGCCTGCTTGAGCAGCTTCCGATTGTCCTGTCTGCTTCGATTGTCCGCTTCTTTGCCTTTTTTATATGGGGCTAATAAAAAATATTTTGTGGACTTTTTAATTTAATCTTTTCAGGGCAGTTATGTATTGACATGTCTGCTTCAACAATATAAGTAAATAAGCCAACAACTTCTGGTCGTAGATGCCTGCTTGAGCAGCTTCTGGTTGTCTTGCCTGTTTTAGCTGTCTGCTTCTTCGCCTTTATTATATGGGGTTAATAAAAAATATTTCATGGACTTTTTAATTTAATCTTTTCAAGACAGTTGCGTATTGACGTGTCTGCTTCAATTACTTCATAATTTTTTTTAGTTGCTTCAATTATAATTTTACAATAATTTTTGAAATATAGATAAAAAAAATCTATTGATGTTACATAAATCGAGACTAAAAATTAATTGATATTGCAACCTCTGGTGAGCCAACAAAAAATAATTTATGGGCTCTGTAATTTAATATTTTTAGGGCAACTGTGTATTGACATATCTGCTTCAACAACTTCATAATATTTCATTAGCTGTATCAATTACAATTTTATGATATCTTCTAAAATATATAGCAAAAAACTATCGACGTCACATAATCGAGATTAAAAAATAATTTATATTGCGGCTTCCGATGAGCCAAACAAAAAAATAATTTGTGGACTTTTTAATTTAATCTTTTCAAAGCAGCTGTGTATTGACGTGTCTGCTTCAACGACTTCATAATATTTCTTTAGCTGCTTCAATTATAATTTTACAATATCTTCAAAAATATATAAGAAAAATCTATCGATATTATATAAATCGATACTAAAAGATAATTTATATTGGGTCGTTTATAATTTTAAACATCTTAAAATATATACAGAAAAAATCTATCGATGTTCCATAAATTGAGACTAAAAAATAATTTACATTGAGCTCGTGCTAACACGGACCTTCACCACTAGTGTGTATCTATCTATATATGTGTGTGTATGTGTGTGTTGTTTCATTATGACATCATACTTTACTTATGAATAATTTCACTTATTTATAAGAATAAGAATAAAAATATTTAATATTTTAAAATTTATTTTGATTCTTACCCTTCAGATCTTGCTTTCACCGCAGGAGGTCAAATATTCTATCAGACATTTCAGCTTAGTAAATTTGTTTTTCTTCTTGATACTTTAGTAGCTTTTCTGAAAGTAAAAAGTGTTAAATCTTAATTCTAACTATATTATGCAAGTTTAGTCGATAGTTACTTATAAAGTCAAATTAAAATATACTAGTGATGATGAATTTCTAAATCTATGAATTTAGTTAACGAAACTCCATTAAACTCCTCAATCAATATTAACTATATGTCATAACCATTTAGCTTGATTTACCTTATTTTGAATGTGAACTAAATTAAGTGTTTATTCAAATAAAGAGATCAAAGGTTTTTAATACTGTCACAATACTAAGTATTAATTGTAACAGTAGAATTGAATGTCGTTCACCCTTTGATTTTCTAAGAAAAGGTTATATATTGTACGAAAAAGGGTAAAAAAAAATGCCTTTGAATTAGAAGTACTGCGCATTTGGTATTCGGTTTCAAATTTTCAAACTTCAAATTCGATAAATGGGTAATTGAAAGTTACAGGTAGATATCAAATATTAAAATTTTAAGTTTCGATTTGATAATTCGATAATCAATCAAATTTTAGATGGATATAGTATCTGATAATACCGTCTTACAGTTGTAGCCGATTGTATTACAAAGTTAATCTTATTATTTCAATTATTTCTATTTTTCTATGTGAAGGCACGTTATAATAGAAGATCAGCAAGAAAGAAGACATCAAGAAAAGTAAATTGACACAATTAAAAGACATGTATTTGGATTATTTGTCTCTATTCTTTAAATTTCTCTTTGGACTTATACTAATGAGTAATGAATATTGCGATATATGACTTTTAATAAGTAAATAATTTGATATTCGACAAGCCAACAAAAATTTGGACTTATACTAATGAGTAATGAATATTGCGATATATGACTTTTAATAAGTAAATAATTTGATATTCGACAAATATCGAATATCAAATGGTACTAATGTCTCATATCAATCCCTAATTCAAATACCGTAATTCAAAATTTTTACTCACGAATATCATACTAAGTATCAAGTTATTAAAAAATTTTGTTCGATAATTTGATTTTTGATATTGTATGTACCACCCTACCTTGGACTATGCAAAATTGAACAAAAATGTTATCACTCAATAATTTGATTTAAAAATGTCTCTACTATCAATACTTTTAGTTCAAAGTATCTTAATTATTACTTAATAGATTAAAGATGCCCTATTTCACAATTGCTCTTGTATTGGGAGAGTGTTAACTTGAGCTCTGATACCAATTATCACGATCCAATCCATCAAACCGTGTAGGCACCTACTATAACACTTAGGTAGGAGAATCCTAAATTTTTAACCAATTAAATCATGCGAAAGATGAACAAAACAGAAGATAAAATTGAAAAGATCTTTGAATTATCACGTATAAAGTTTAAAAAATCTAGTTTAAATTTTTTTAAAAAAAAAGACATCCGACAATCCCAAGGATTCTAGTAAGAGCTTCTAATCTGAATAGGTATAAGAATTTCTAAGAGAAGATATAAAATAAAATAATGACATAGCTTCCACCATAAGGTAGGAAGGATATAAGCTATTGGAGATCATCTTCATTTTCACCTAAGAAACATCACTGATCTTGCAACCAAACTATACCAAAAAGGTATAACAAGAGTAGTATTAGTATAAACAATACGTACTATAATAAGTTTCATCAGTCAATCCAAATTCCACCACACAATATAAGTAAATGTCAGAATGAAGGATGCAACAGGAAACTTCAGTATCAAACCTTAACCACATACTCTACCATACCACTCATTCTAACCACCAAGGTATACGACATGAAATCAGTCTTACAATTATTCCCCCTGCCAACTCTATACCATAATTTGAATTTTTGAAAACCTACAATCACTAACTCGGGTCTAATTACTTTACCATTTTTTATTTAATTATTATCATTAATACTTGACCTAAAATATTTAACAACTCATTCATAAATGATCATATTAAGATGTTTTAAGATTTGTTCCTCTCTCCACCCATTCTGGCCTGTTATACGGGACCTAACTCGTTATGATGGCCACACCATAGCAAAATTGCTCCCATTAGTGCAGCCTATATGGAGACAAAAATTCAAACTTCAAATCCCCGTTAACACATATAACTATAGTTCCAAACATAATGTGACTCTATGTGAGCAATTCATTTCTTAACAATCCGTCACTTGTTAAGAATAATGAATTACTATTTTCATTAACAACATTTAATCTAACTGAAAAATTACTCTATTGGATCATACACAATCTCATATCGGATTGCATGACATATAACAAACAACGACAAAGGATTAAAAAAAAGATACACAATCACATCACTAATGTAGCATCACTTAGACCTCCGGTCCTTTTGTATCAATTGTTATATAAGATGAGCATTATTAATTACTGTTGTATCAAATATTCTGTCACTACATATGTAATTATATTCATTCACAAATAACAGTCAACGATGACCTTGTCATGGTACCCACACCTAAACTATTAGCGTGTTGGAATGTGACACTCGATCCAATAGTTAGCACATCAAAATGTGACACTCAATTTGATAATATGTCAAAATATGACATCTGATTGAATAATATGTTATGTGATGTTCGATCCAATAATGTGCCGAAACATGACACCCCATCTAATAATATATCAAAACATGATGCTCGATCTAATATGTGTCAAAATATGACACCCGATCTAATAATGTGTCAAAATGTGATACTCAATCCACAATTTCAATCATAATCATAATGACTATATTACAACTTGTAGAATTATATAACAGTTTTCACTGTATGCAACTATTTGCATCTAGCCATTTCTTAAAGTTCATTCCACCTTTCTCGATTCATATATATTCAGACATTACTAACATGTAGTTAACAAGTGTGTGTATATCACTGAGAACAGTCAGCATGAATACACTCACATGTATGTGTGTGTATACATATATATATAAGCAAACACTGGATCCTCTTGATTATCACAAGTCTTAGGATCTCACAATAATCCAACAACTCTTTTATACATATACTTCACAAGAATCATCAATTATCTCAATAGGAAGTATTAAGAACACTAAAAAATTGGACTATCACTGTTAGTCACAGACTAATCATAATCCACATAATACATTTCTACCCTCGCGACAATACAACATATTTAATCATCCAAACTATGTGCATGAAGGCCTATGCATGATCTCTCCTATCAATCTACATTATATCATGTAATAAGAAATATGTTTATAACTACTCAAACAGGAAATCTAGTGTACCTAAGCACCAAGCTACTGCAACAAGTAAGCTACCACTGATGATCTTCTTTCTTTTTCATGTTTTCAGAAGGTAAATCATCTGACAATAATAATTATAGGAGTAATTAATAAATTATTCTTCCAACAAATACTTTAGGATTCAAATCCACGAGCTCTACCCAACAATCTACCCAAAAACCCTATGTTTTAAAATTGGGTAGATTAGATTTTAGGTCCAAAAACATAATCTTTCAACACTAACTTAAATTAAAGTGATTTCAACCTTTTAGTTCCCTTTACACCAGAAAACTTGATTTAGGTTAACTTTCTACCTCCACTATGATCAATTAATGTTATGATTTTATTGGCTATTTTAAAAGTTCATTCCATCTTTCTTGATTCATACATATGCAGGCATTACTAAGATGTAGTTAATGTGTGTGTATCAATAATCAAATGTTGGACCCCCTTGGTTATCACAAGTTTCAAACTCTCACAATAATTCAATAATTCTTTTACACATACACTTCATAAGAATCATCAATCACCTCAAATAGGAAGTATTAAGTACAATCAAGAATTACGCTATCACTGCTAGTCACAGACTAATTATAATCCACAATATATTCATATTCTAACAACAATACAACATATTTAGACATCTAGACTTCGTGCACAAAGGCTTATGAATGATCTCTCCCACCTATTGACATTACGAAATGTATTAAAAAATAGGTTTATAACTACTCAATTGGGAAACCTCGCCTACTTGGGCCGCAACAAGTAAGCTACCACTGATAATCTTTCTTTTTTTTTTCTTCATGTTTTTAAAGGCTAAATCATCTAATAATAACAATTATAGGAGTAATTAATAACAATGATAAGAGTACTTAATAAGTTACTCTTCGAACAAATACATTGAAATTCAAACCCATGAGTTCTACCCAACAATAAACCCAAAAATTCCATGTTTTGGAATTGGTGAATTAGATTTCAGGCTTTTTCAACACCAACTCAAATTCAAGAGATTTTAACCTATTAATTCTCTTTTACACTAGAAAATTCAATTTAGGTTAAATTTCAACCTCCACCTTGACCAATATAATGTTATTATTATGATTAAAGAATCAAACAAATGTTAGATTGACGGAAGGATTTACTTTAGAGGATAAATTGATAAAAGTGTCAAGCCACCTCTCCCTAGCCCTAGCCTGACCTTGGATGAGTTTTTGGAGTAAAAATAACAATTTAGGTCTGAAGAAATGTATTTAACTATGCATCATCCCACTATGGCAGCTCAACTCAAAGTGTTCAGTAAAATGATGATAAATTTTTACTTCGTACTCAGAATGATGCAAACTTGGTGGAATCGGAAAGAAGATTCGTAAACCTTTAATTTGATAGGTTGTAGGCCACCTAATTCATTATAGGCAGAAAGTTATGATTATTTGAAGTTGACATTAGTTTAACCTTAATCTCAAAATTAAATCGATAAGACACTTTCAATTTAACTTTTATAATCGGGACATCGTATGATCTTAATTCACAAATAATGCACTCATATACCAAGGAATTGATTCTAAACCTATGATGAATGAGATTTGCATACCCTTAGTGTCAATATTTTCAGTAATGACGAAATAGGTCATTAAGAGCATCTTCAAGCGGCTGCAGAAGGACCGTAATTAGGTGATCATTGACTTCAGAATCGAAGGGTGATCTAGCATCTTTTGAGCTACTGTGAATTGTTTCACTATCTTTGTCCACTTATTTTCGAACTTAGACCCCATTTATTTTCTTGTTAGGTCTTTCAAAGTTGCATTCCCACATTAAGACTTATAGTTAGAAGTAGGGGTGTACATGGTGCGGGTTGGTGCGGGTTTTTGAAACACCAAACC
>DF357284.1:196924-225672 GCA_000787875.1 Solanum virginianum | reverse complement strand
TCTATGTTATGGGTTGGCTATCTTTGGCTATCGTCATGTGAGTTGGTTATGTGATATATGGCTTGGCTAGATGTTATGATGGAAAGATCCTAAGTCCCGAATTTCCCCCATAGAACGAGTCCTATTCCCCCCTCCCCCACAGAACTCTGTATTTACTTTGTTTACGCTTTCGAACCGATGATGCGATTTTTGGTATCTTGAGGCTTGTTTGGGGACTTTGGCTTCCCATTTGTCGTGTCACATCTAGGCCCTAGGTTCGAGTCGTGACATGGTGCTCCAAGTAAATTTGAATAGTACACTACAGGGCCCATTTAGGGGTACAACTCCTAACAGAATTTCCTTTATACTCAAAGCTCGAGTTCCAGATCGTTGATAAAGAATGGAGCAGTCTCACCTGTGCACCATAATCTATGTTGATAATTCTATGTTCTTCCAGTGTTTAAAGGAAAGAAAATCTTAGTTTATCATTTAAATTCATGTCCATCTACTATCTACCTCGATATGAATTATAATTAATATGTTCATATGTTCTACTACAATATAATTCAAATAATAAAATATTTACTTACCATTTGTTTTCATTTATTTGAGACTTTTAGCAAGAGAAAGAACATAGTAATTTCAATAACTTGTATCATACACTTGAACGCTATAATTTATATTGAATACCAATTTATATTTCCTTTGTGTAAAGGTTGTAAAGTCGTATTTTGAAAGCTTCTTCAATTTTTAAATAACCACATATATTCCTTCCAAACATGCATACATACAAACAAAAATTGAAGCCAATAAAAATACAGATATATTATTAATCAAAATGCATATAAATATGTTTTCTTTTTTCTTCATAGTCTAGATAATTAATCAGACAGAATAATCCTAAATCAAGAGTGAATTCTAAATATAAAGAAATTCTAATCCAAAAGTGAATCTTGAAACTAAATAAATAAAAAATAAAATAATAAATTAAGAAAAATAATAAAAAGACAATTTTGTCTAAAACAGAACATTTTAATGAAGGGCAAAAAGTTCAAATAACATTTCCATGGGCCTTCACACTTTTAATATAGTATAGATAGATAAATAAACTATTCTTTTGGAAATGAATTAAGAGCAAAATAAATTTAGATACATTGAAGCCCAAGTGGTATATTTTTACATTTCAAATTTAAATATTGTCCAAACTCTTAGTTGGAAAAAGAAAGGGAAGGAATTTCCAATTAAGTATTGTTCAAACTTCTATCAAAGTCTTTTGGCCACCAAATTATAATCAAAGTGTAAGGACCCAGATTTTTGTATAGCTTTAGTGACGCTTGAGATTTGGTTTTGGCTTAAAATGACACCTTATGGAAGCCTCCACGGGCTGAGTGACCCCCTATATGGGACCCCCAAATCACTTTAAACTCCTTCATTACTATTCGTTCTTATTCTAAACGTTTAGCTTCTCATTCACTCGCTCAAACGCTTGCCAAATCCTCTTTTCAAACTCTAATCAGTGGATTCCCATAGAACCTCTAACCTCAATCTAAGTTCACTTTCAAGCCTTAAATTTAAGCTTATTTATGTTGTTTTAGGCTATCATGGATATCCTACATCAAGCCAAGTTCGAAGAAATTTTAACGGCTAAGCTTTTCACAAGTATCGTTAGAAGGGTCAATCTTAAAGGGTCATATATCTTAGTTAAAAGGAAACTGAGTGTCCCACAACCTATCAAACTAAAGCTCTTTGAATTAGCTTTCCAATGCACTTTGTTTCACCTCATTTAGAGTTTGGATGAAAAAGTTATGCCCATTTTCGTAAAGCTCTCATGTGTTGTGTTGTCACCATTCCTCTAAGGCAAGCCACACGGGCACGGGTCGTGTGGCTTCTCATGATCCGTGGGAGTGGCCTTGGGCCTGAAATGGCCATTTTTTTGCCAAGTGATATGCCACACCCAGGCACATGGACTGTGTGATGTGGTATAGACCGTGAGGCCCTCTGTCGGCTTTCGGAGTGAAAATTTTTCTAAGTGTTAAGCCAAGTTTCAACTTCAAGAATTTTGCTAAGTTTAGTCTCATGGGCACTCCACATGAACCCTGGAGTGCCACACGGGCCGTGAGACCTCAAGTGTTGTGATACTTTGCCATTTTCCCCTCCGTTTCATTAATGACATTTTTGTAAATTTAATTTATTCTAATGATGTTTTGGGACTTTCTATGCTATCTTAACACTTCCTAAAGACCTAAACCCTACTCCTAATTGTCAAATTCATTCATCTCAATTTGGAAAACATTCTCAAGTTCTGTCAAGAACATCTACTAAAACCCCAAACAAAATTCAAGGAAACTCAAGAACAAGTTTTGGATTTCAAGACCCCACTCCAAGCTTCAAGTCTCCTTCAAGCTCATCTCAAGAAAACCCAAGTTTAAGGTATGTGGGTTTCATCCATTGGGTCCTTTCACCCATGGAGCCCAACCTTCTCTTTTTATGAAAATTGCATGATTTCAAGTTATATTGCTTATGGGTATCTCTTATTATGAATTTTGAATGAAAGTTATGTTGTGGTTTTATCAAGTATTGTTGATTATACATGAATATCTATCTTAAGATTATACTATGAATTGATTTGCGTCTATTGAGATTATGCATGATTTGAGCTTTAAAAACTATGAACTCTAGTGAATGTTTGATATGGATTTCATGATACCCAAATTGAGGTTTTACTATAATATTGGTGGGTTAATTTTGAAATAATTTTTACTCCTCATGTTTAGTCTTAAATTGTATGATTTTGAACAAATATCATGAACCAACTATGTGTTTGATGAAATTATATGACAAGGATTCTCAAGTTTTTAATGATCTATTGCAAGATTTTATGAGTCTTGATTGTTGATGAACTATTGAGTTCTTGTGCTAAGGCTTATGCTCTGGTGAATTGTGAAGCCTACTAGAACGAGCTATGAACTATGTTATATGCCTTAACCTCTAGTACAAGGCCAATATCTATATGAAGGGGTTATTAACTATGTTGTATGCCTTACCCTCATGTACGATTTAATGCTATGCAACATCTTACACTTGCATGAAGGGGTTATGAACTATGTGGTACGCCTCATGTACGATTCAAGATTATGTATTATCTCATTCTTATATGTAGGGGTTATCACCTATGGTATTTCTCTACCCTCATGTACTATCCATTATCTGCTAGAAGGGGTTATAACCCATGCTATATCCCTCACCCTCTAGTACAAGGTATTTAGATGATCTATTCATGTCACTTTATTGTGTTAAACAAGTTATGCAAGTATGATTATTCTCAAGCATGTTTCATCCTACGCATTGATTACAAGCGCCATATTGAGCTTATGTTCATTGATTATGATTAAGCATCTTGTTATTATGACTTATGATTCTTTTTGCATTGCATCCCGCATACTTAGTATATATGCTAATCATTGCCTATGTTTATGCATTTCGATTATAAACTTATCTCTTGTTGCATTGCATCCTACATACTTAGTACATTCAAATGTACTAACGCATACTCTATGGCTACATGATATCACCATGTAGGAACCAGAGCTCCTTTTGATCCTCCTTATCCATGTAGCTAGTATGATTCTTGAAGAAAGCTTTGGTGAGTCCTCAATTCTGAGGACAATATCTATTTTATTCATGTTATGTTGAGACTTCTTCTCTATGTTGAATACTTACTATTATGAGGGTGAGCCCGAAAAGTATCTTGGCCCCCGTTCCATTCTATGTAGAGGTGTTGTTTGATATTATGGATGTCTATGTTCGAGTTTGATTCTTCGTATGTTTATGTTGAATGATATTCTTCCCTTAGCCCCGCTTCCCTTTTTATTATTGTCACAAGTTGTTGTTTATTTTGCTTCCGCAACCAATGATGTGTGAATGATATGCTAAGAGGCTTGTTTGGGGTCCCCTCGGGTTCCCCATTCATCGTGTCACGTCTAGGCCCTAGGCTTAGGTCGTGACATAAAGTCATTTAAGTTGAACTATTAATTGACATCGATAATAAGATGTATCATTATTAACCTCGACATAATTTTTAATTTTTTTACTATTAAAGATATATTTATTAAACTAGATTTATTAATAATTCTTAAATTAAATTATAATTATTTTGTATTGTAGTTAATTAATAGTAATCACATAATAAAAAATTATATAATAAAATTTCTTAATTTTCTTAATGGTACAAATAAAATAAATATTTTTCTAAAAGAATTACCTACAAATATGTGTCACTTATTTTGTAAATAGTACTGATACAACATTATAATAACATAATCGATTTTATTTTACCGGTGGAATCTAAAGAAGATAAATGAACTTGGACTATTTTATGAATGAAATTATAACTATCTTGATAGATACGTTAAACAATTACAAGAGGTATTTATAATATGTAAATATGATACAAAAGACTAAATTATCCTTCTAGCTATACAAATATAGGTATCATTCCTTCTTGTGCGATGCTAGGTCTTGACAAATGTTGAGCTTGTCACGCAAGAAGGAAAATCGAGGATAGGCAAGAGGCTTAGTCAGTGAATCATGATAAAATGTAGGGGAAAAGGAGTTAGAGAGCACCTGACTCTGATACCATGAAACAATAACTATATTGATAGATACATCAAACAATTACAAGAGGTATTATAATATGTAAATATGATACAAAAGACTAAATTGTCCTTCTAGCTAGACAAATATATATATATATCAAAAACGATAGAGAAATTATTTTTAAAAAATCCTCATTTAAACAACCCATATCGGAAAACATATAGTATTAATATGTAATTATTAATTTTGGTTTTCTTTATCATATATATATTTTCATCGTTCCTTTTTAGTTATAGTTTCCTTTTTGAGAGTCAAACAATATAAATTTGAACTTATATTCTAAAATATATTTTTAATCATGTTGATATGAAAAAAGCTACAAGTTATAGGACTTTTTATGGATTTTTGAATATCTAAATTTTTACTTTAAAATATCAGATTAATAAAAATTAATTTATCTTTAAAATTAGTCAAATTAGCTCTCAGAAAATATAACACTACAATTAAAAAGAAACAAAGAAATGTGTGTTTGTTGCAAATTAATCTTACATAATATTTGAACTTTTGCAGGGAAATGTAGATAAAAATAAAAATTAAAAAAAGTGAAGTTATGATAGTGTAGTAAAAATTACTATAATTATATAGATTGTATTCACACCTTTTACAACTTTATCTTTTTTACAATTTTATCTCGTAGAGCTAGAGAGTCCCTACAACATAGATTGAATCTAAGTAAAACATATTGTTGTTGTATCAGTTTTTTCCCAGAAAATAAGACATAACAACATTAAAAAACAATAGAAAACATTTTAAAAGAAGAGGTCTTCCCATTTTCTACTAAGCATCTATAGTGTTGAAGCATTTGGCAAAGACTCTTCAATGGATGAGTTGTCGTCTAAGTCTTCATCATCTTCTTCATCGGTACATTGCGATGCTTCTGAAGAAGAGACGAAGGAGGATAATTGTCACGCCCCGGGAGGGGACCCAAGACATGGTCGACACTCAGAGACTATTACTAGTCCCCAAGCAAACCACCTGGTCTCATCATATTCATTCATTCATACACTTTTCAAATCAGCGGAAGATATATGGAAATAAATGGGCAAATCTCATCATCTAATCTCAACTAATAATATAATGAAAGGCTAGTAGAAAGAAACTAGCTCACAAGTGTCAATATCAATATCCAACTCTAGTCTATGAAGCCTCTATCACTATTAAGTGGTGCCAATGATAGACTCATGCTACCTCAATCAAAATAAAGATTAAGCAAAATCTACTCTAAAGCAAGATGAAAATGGGTGATGAACCCTCCAAAGTAGGGGAGGCTCACCAAGCTGCTGAACGTCTAAAGATCCTTAATGGTGCGCCTGCTGATGACCTTTATCCTGTGTATCTATATCGTAAAACGATGCTATCAAAAAGGGGATGATGCAGTCCAAAAGGAGACATTAGTACGTGCAATGTACTGGTATATAAAATAGCTGAATGAAACTGAAACAAGTAGAATAATATAGAAATAATAATCAACATCAAAGAGAGTAACAATCAACATGTAAAATGTCTATCTAAAGCATGAATAAAGAGTAGACAAGTGACCCCTCAACCAAATCAACTCATCAATCAAATCAGACTCATCTCGACTCATCTCATCTCAACTCAGATTACTCAGTTTTAGGAATTTTTTAGGAGTTTCTCTTATCCGACAACAATCAATTATGAGCCAGAGATTGTACAACAATTGCGTTGATGTTGCCACAACCATTTTGTACTTGCCAGGTAGAGAATGAATCAAAACCACATGGACAAGTCCAAATGAAGACAGCAGATCATAAGTCCTCTATTGATTTTAGGGACTTCTAATCAGATGGGACCTCAACATAAGATGATGTGATGGCCCTGATCCTCACCTACGCTTGGCTACATATTTCGACGAGTGATAGTTGGACTAACTCTTATTGTTTTGGTGCTTGATACTCCTCCTATGAATCAAGGCTTATAAAATAATCCATCCAAATCAAACTATCTCAATCATCTCGTAGAGGCACAATCTCTCAATTAGTCTCATGGAAACTCTAATCATCTCATCAATCAACATCTCAATCAATAGCGCATGGATTAGAACAATCATTAGGGAACAATCAAATAGATAAATAGTTAGGGTTCATTTTTGGAGACTCAAAGGATTATTAAGTTCTATCAACTCATCATCATTCTGACATTCACAGTCACAATCTCTATCAACATTCTCAATCAAGGCTCTAGACTCGATCCCTGTCTTTATTCATGCAATCTTTAAGAAAGTAATAAGTAGGATTTATGCAACAATTCATGCAAAACATTCAATTCAAGAAAACAAGTTTATGATAATCATCAATATACGAAAATACATATAGTAAATATTATTTCTCAAGAAATAATCAAGAATCATGCATGTAGACTCAAGAACCTTTAACTCTCATCTAAGATCATATATGGGACACATGAGAGAACAATCCCATGTTTTTAGTTTATCCTTGCATACGTGGGTGAAGATGGTACTAATCTTCTTCAAGAATTGGTCCCATGTTTTTAGTTTATCCTTGCATACGTGGGTGAAGATGGTACTAATCTTCTTCAAGAATTGGTCCCATGTTTTTAGTTTATCCTTGCATACGTGGGTGAAGATGGTACTAATCTTCTTTAAGAATTGGACTCAAATTTTCAATCCCCCAAGCTTTCTTGTCCCTTCTCTCAAGGTTTTCTTTCGTAAGAACTTAAGAAAAAATTGGTTTTAGAAACCCTTAATCGATATAAGATGACTTTAAAAATATATTTTAAGACTAGGATTGGGAGGGGGGAATGACCAAAAGGCCCTTCCCGAAGTAAAGGAAATTTTTTAAAAATTTGTACACTGATGTAACATGGAGTCAATTTACCCTTCTTCCCAAATCTCATGACACCCTTCATAGGTGACACTTTCAAATATACCTAGTCATTCACTTCAAACTCTAAATCTCTCCTTCTCACATCGGTGTAGGATTTCTGGTGACTTTGCGCTGTCTTCAATCATTCTCTAATGATCTTAACCTTCTCCATTGCTTCATGGACAAGGTTAGGCCCAATCAACTCCGCTTCTCCAACCTCAAACCACCTAATTGGTGATCTACATTTGCTCCCATATAAAGCTTCATATAGAGCCATCTGGATACTTGCATGATAACTATTGTTATATGCAAACTCAATCAAGGGTAGGTGCTTATCCCAATTTCCCTTAAAATCAAGGACACAGGCTCTCAACATATCCTCTAACGTCTGAATTATACGCTTTGCCTGGCCATCTGTCTGTGGATGGAAAGTTGTACTCAAATTCACCTTCGTACCCAATTCTTTCTGAAATGATCTCCAAAATTGGGAGGTGAACTGAGCACCTCTGTCCGAGATAATGGATAAGGGAAACCCATGCAACCTCACAATTTCTTAAATGTACATCTTGGCGTACTCCTCCACAGTGATAGTTGTCTTAACTACCAAGAAGTGAGCCAATTTAGTCCTCCTATCCACAATCACCGATACCGAATCATATTGCTTTTGATACTTCGGTAGACTATAATACAACCCATATTGATCATCTCCCACTTCCATTCTAGAATCTCAAAGTTTTGAGCTAATTCACATGGCCTTTGGTGCTCAACTTTCACTTGCTGATAGTTTGGGCACTTAGAAACAAATTCAGCAATATCTTACTTCATTCCACTCCACTAATAGACTTCTCTTAAGTCGTGGCACATTTTGGTAGAGCTTGGATAAATGGAGTATCTAGGGTTATGGGATTCAACCATGATTCTATGTCGTACACCATCAACATCTGGGACGCACAATCTACTCCGGTACCTCACACCCCATCTCCCCCTTTAGAGAAGACTATCACTTTCTATTTGTGGACAACCTCCTTTAATTTGGAGGAGGATAGCATCTTGGTCTTGCTTTTCTTTCACCTCTGCCACTAAAGAGGAAGCAGACCCATTCTGGATATTAACTTCTCCCTCATCATTCTCTTCAAGTGGACTCCTAATCAGGCTAATCGATACACCTCCTTAGCTAGCTCCTTTTTTCCTTCCTCCACATGGGCTCTGCTACCCACTGACTACCTGCTAAGAGTGTCAACAATAATATTAGCTTTACCTGGATGGTAGAGAATGCTCATGTCATAGTCTTTGACAACTCCAACCATCTTCTCTGTCGAAGGTTGAGCTCTTTTTGACTAAAGACATACTGTAAGCTCTTGCGGTTAGGGAACAAATCCACATACACTCCAGATAGTAGTGGCACCAAATTTTGAGTGCAAACACCACTACTGTCAACTCGAGATCATAGGTGGGATATTTCCTCTCATGGATCTTAAGTTATCTAGAAGAATAGGCTATCACTTTCCCTCTCTACATCAACACACATCCCAATCCAACTTTTGAAGCATCATAGTAGATTACAAAATCTTCCGTGCCCTTGGGCAAGGTTAGAACTGGCACAGTAGTCAGTCTAGTCTTTAACTCTTGGAAATTTTTCTTGTATTTATCGAACTACTAAAACTTGACCATTTTCTGAGTCAACTTTGTTAATAGTGCAGATAAGGAGGAAAATCCCTTAACAAATTAGCGGTAGTAGCCTGCCAACCCTAAGAAACTTCTTATGTCAGTTGGAGAGGTCAGTATGGGCCATTCTTAACTGCCTAAATCTTTTAAGCATCCACTCGAATACCATTTGCGGAGATGATATAGCCTAAGAAGGCCATGGACTTAAGCCAGAAATCATATTTTGAGAATTTTGCATACAACTCGTGGTCCTTAAGAGTTTGAAGGATAATTCTTAGGTGATTTTTATGCTCCGCTTCATCTCTTGAATACACCAATATATCATCAATAAACACAATCATAAATATATCAAGATACAGTCTGAATACTCTATTCATCAAATCCATGAAAGTTGCAGGTACATTCGTCAACCTAAAGAACATGACCAAGAATAATTGCCATATCTAGTCGTAAAGGTTGTCTTTGGAATGTCATATTCCCTCACTTTCAACTGATGGTAACCAGATTGGAGGTCTATCTTTGAGAAACAAGAGGCACCCTGAAGTTGGTCAAATAAGTCATCTATCCTTAGGAGCAGATACTTGTTCTTTATGGTGACCTTGTTCAGTTGCCTATAGTTAATACACATTCTAAGAGACCCATCTTTCTTTTGCACGAATAGGATAGGGGCACCCCATAAAGAAACACTTGGCCTTATAAAGCCCTTCTCTAACAAATCTCTCAATTGTTCTTTCAATTCCTTCAGTTCAGCGGGGGCCATCCTATAGGGTGGAATTGAGATAGGCTACGTATTAAGAAGAACATCAATCCCAAAGTCAATCTCCCTATCGAGAGGGACTCTGGGTAGATCCTCAGGGAATACTTCTGGAAACTCATTCACGATTGGGACTGACTCAAGAGTTGGAGACTCAACATCATCACATTGAACTCTCACAAGGTGGTAGATACACCCTTTAGAAATTATCTTTCTAGCCCTAAGACATGAGATAAACTTTCCTTTAGGTGCTACAAAATCACCCTTCCACTCTAGAACTGGTTCATTCAGAAAATGGAACTTGACGGTTCGGGGTCTGCAATCAATGGAGGCATAACAGGCGTGAAGCCAATCAATGCCAAGGATCAAATCAAAATCAGTCATATCTAACTCAATCATATCAATGCTAGTATCCCTATGATGGATGGACGCTACGCAAGCTCTATAGACTCTCTCAGCTCGAATAGACTCACCCACGGGAGTAGAAATAACAAAAGGTTCAAGGAGACTCTTGGGGGTTCTATCAAATCTATGGACCACATAAGGACTTACAAAAGATAATGTGGCACTAGGATCCATGAACACATAACAATCAATAGAAAAGACTCGAATCATACGCATTACAACATCTAGGGAGTTTTCCTGATCATGTCAACTACCCATGGCATTCAAACAGTTTGTAGCTTCGCTTATGCCTGTCATAGTACCTCTCTAGTTTCCCTTGGTTGGCTTGGCTGGTGCAAAAGACTGAGCCCAATTAGCCCACCTTGGATAATACCTCTAATAATGATCCATTTGGCCACACTTGTAGCATACATCACTCCCCTCATGACATCTCCCCAAGTACAATTTACCATACTTGCCACATGCTAGCTTACCCAATGAACCTTGAGCCACATTTACTTAGGACTGAGATCCCCAGCTCTAACATTTTGGGACCACTGATCATTTCTGACTCTAGGTACAGGTGCACTAGTAGATGATGGTGTTGGAAACCGATTACCATTGCCTTTCTTTCTAGCCTCATGGCTGGATGTTTTTGCTTTCTTATTTCTGAATTCCTCCTTACCCTGTTGCCTCTCCTTATCAGTCTACTCCACAAAGGTCATCAATCTCCCTATTTCCATGTCATTCACGAGCATAGCCCCCTTCCCATCTCTCTGGGGCCCTCTATTCAACCTATCAATGTACATCCCCATCCTCCCCCTCATATCAACAACCATATCCAGAGCATAGCATGATCATTCTGTGAACTTCAGCCTGTACTCTTGCACAGTCATAGAGCCATGTTTCAAGATCAAGAACTCTCTCACCTTCACCTCTCTTCTTTCCCTTGGTAAGAAACGCCCCAAGAAAGCTTCCTCGAACATAACCCAAGTCATCACAGGGGCATTCTCCCCTCTACATTTCTTCCATTGATCATACCATAACCTAGCCATACCCTTCAGTTGATAAGTAGCCAGTTCCATACGGTCAACATTAGCCACATGTATCACTTGGAACACTTTTTGGAGCTTCTCCACATAGTTCTTAGGGTCCTCATGGATGCAGACCCTATGAACTCAGGTGGATTCATCTCCAAGAATTCCCAGACTCTAGAAGAGTTATGGGCATCCTGTCAGGCCACTCCTTATCTTGCAGCAGGTGCTGGTGATAGCTTGGGCTAGAGTTTGGATAACCTGGCGAAGCTTAGCATTGGAGACCTCATCTAGCAGGGGCTGCGTAACAGGGACAACTTGTTCCATAGGCACCTCATGTTCTTGAGGCTCAGGCGGGTTGACATTCTATCTGGAAGGATGTCCTCTACCTCTGATGGCTTTTCTAGGAGGCATTATCACAATTCTGCAATGTACAAAGCACGAATTAGAATAGAAATTTCAAAGAGTATAACTCTCTAATATGATTTAGAACATGAATAAAGGGTAACACTTCCTAATGTCCTATTGCCTCCTGCTTATGATGTGTGGTGCACAGCATACCCAAAAACAAGAATTTACTAGACACAACTTTATAAACTCCCTAGGATACTTAGACTTATGCTCTGATACCAAGTTTGTCAAGCCTCGGGAGAGGACCCAAGACATAGCCGGCACTCAGAGACTATTGCTAGTCCTCGACCGAACCACCTGGTCTCATCACATTCATTTGTTCATACATTTTTCAAATCAGCGAAAGATATATGGTAAGAAAAGGGCATATCTCATTATCTAATCTCAAATAATAATATAATGAAAGGCTAGTAGAAAGAAACTAGCTCACAAGTCTTAATATCAATATCCAACTCTAGTCTATGAAGCCTCTATCACTATTAGGTGGTGCTAATGACAGACCCATGGCTACCTCAATCAAAATAAAGAATAAGCAAAATCTACTCTAAAGCAAGATGAAAATGGGTGATAAACCCTCCGAAGTAGGGGAGGCTCACCAAGCTGCTGAACGTCTCAAAATCCTCAACGGTGCCCCTGTTGATAACCTTTATCCTGTGTATCTACATTATAAAATGATGCAGTCCAAAAGGGGACATCAGTAAGTGGAATGTACTAGTATGTAAAATAGCTAAATGAAACTAAAACAGGTAAAATAAATATAGGAACAATAATCAACATCAAAGAGAGTAACAATCAACATGTCAAATGTCTATCTAAAGCATGAACAAAGAGTAGACAAGTGACCCCTCAACCAAATCAACTCATCAATCAAATTAGACTCATCTCAGAAGGACTCATCTCGACTCATCTCATCTCAATAATTTTTGTTCAAAATCGTTAAAACTCCAATAACCTAATAATCCAATAACAATAAATCAATAACATTTTTAGCTATCACTTCGATTATTGTACACCCTATTTAGGCATAGGGGTAGGGTTGTAAAAAAATTATATATACTTTAAAAAATATATTTTTGGGTACGGTGGGGGGTGAAGAGACACTCGGGGGGTGGAGGCGGGAATTAGAGGTAAAAAAATTTAAGAATTGTCTTTTTGAAGAAAATAAATTATTATTTTTTACTATTTTGGGGGTCCCGGGGGAGGGGGTAAATTTTTTTTTTAAAAAAAATTGAATTTTCTTTTACATTTTATTTTGTGTAGGGAGGCCTCGAGGGTGGGGTGGGAGGCTCGGAGTGGAGGGGTAAGAGGTGAGGAATGACTAAAGGGAATTTTTTGAAACTTTTAGCATGATCCCTACTATAATATGAGTATCCATATTTACCCATATTATCCATTGGGTAACTCATTTTTACCCATTTAAATATGAGTCAAGCTGGATATTTTATCCATTTTTACTTAACTCATATTTGGTCGACTCATATCCGACTTGACTCACTCATTTGCCATTCTTAGCCTTCATAATAAAATTCGTATGTATTTTATCTCTTTGCAAGGTCCATGAAAAATTATCCTCCTATATTAAGTTTCAAGAAAAGCCTAAAATAATTGTTATTTTTTCAATTTAAAAACCTTTCATTTGATAGGTCATGGGCCACCTAATTCGTTGTGTGATAGGAGTTATGATCATTTAAAGTTGTCTCTTGTATAATCTATCACTAGAAACTAAATTTATAGGAAGGTTTTGAACTCGATTAAGTACTAGAGGTCTCTTATGACCCTAATACACTCCTCACGTATAAGAATGAGGCTTGGAACATGGATACATGTAAGGATAGAGCTATGGGTATCACACTTGAGGTGGCAAGATCTCTTAGGTTTCAGGGTAACATCCCCATTAGATTTTGGGGAGAATATGTTTTATCTGTTATATACTAGATAAATAGATTACCTACTCCCACTCTATAAGGAAAGTCTCCTTATGAGGTATTCTACAAGAAGAAGCTTAGTCTGAGTCTAGGGGTGACAATTGGGCGGGTTGGGTCAAATTTGAGTGGGTTATACTGGTCAAGACAACAATCGGGTCAAGACCCAACCCAACCTAATTTTGTTTGGGTCAAAACGGATTGAGTAATGGGTTATAGAGTGGGTCAAGACCTAACTTGACTCAATTTTTACTTACTTTATTTGTTCTTTTTCAACATTTTGAACTTAATTAAATTATATTTTACTATTTTTTGGGATATATATAACATATCAAATTAAAAGAAAAAAGTGGTTAAAAATATTTTGACAAGATCTCTCTCGAGTCAATTCGGATTAAATATCAACCCAATTTTAAATGGGTTGGATTGAGCTAATAAATGGTAGGTTAATAACCCGCTCAAACTTCAATGGGTTGGGCGGGTTGAATGGGTTGGTTTCAATTTTTCCACCCCTATCTGAATCATCTTAGAACCATTAGATGTTTGTGTTTTGAAACCACACTCCCTAAGAGGGATAAAGTTTCTGCTGATGCCTATGTCCTTATGGGATATTCCAGTACTCATAAAGGTTATTTGCTTTATGTAATAGCAAATAAAAACTTAATTGTTAGTAGATATATATCATTCAAGGAGATAATATTTCCTTTCAAGGAAATGCAAAATGATTCAGTTCCTTTGTTCCTAAATGCTACACCTTCATTAGACCCAGAACTAGTTCAGACACCAGTAGAAGTTGATGTACCTGATGCTAAACATGTTGAGGATAATTTTGCTAAGCCACTAATAAGAGGAGACAGTAACAATGATATAGAACCATTAGATAATGTGGTTGTTGATGATGAAGCTACAAACATGCCAATTACCGTTGAGAATACTATGCCTGCTACAAGAAGATCTAGAAGAGCTGTGACCATACCAGCTTGGCATCAGGACTATGACACTACCACAAGAAGTAGGTAGACACCTTATTCCCTAACCAACTTTATTTCATACCAGAATATATCTCCAGCATACAAGGCTTGTTGAAGCAAGTTCTTTGTTACCTCTGAGCCCAAGTCCTATGAAGAAGCATTAAAGGAAGATAGATAGATGGATGTAATATAACAAGAACTACATGCTCTTGAAGACAATGGGACTTGGAATCTTGTTCCTTGGCCATAAAACAAGCTTGATAGGGTGTAAATAGGTTTTAAAGATAAAATACAAGGTGAATGGTGAGATGGAAAGATATAAAGCTAGGCTGGTAGCAAAAGGGTATAGTAAGACTGTTGGAATAGATTATCAAGAGATATCCTCACTAGTGGTGAAGATGGTGACAGTTAGGACTATTATTGCTTTAGCAGCTACTGAAAATTGGTGTATATATCTAATGGATATGTCACGACCCAGACCTAAGGTCTAGAAGTGACATGGAAAATGAGAACTCGAGAGTCCCCAAACAAGCCTCATAGCATCCATTCACATATCATCGGTTCGGAAGCACATATGAAATAGTAAACACATAGTTCTAAGAGATTGGAAAATAGGACTCACGTTATACGGATATCATAGGAATAGGGATTAACACAAATTCACATAGCATATAACACATAAGAACTAAGGGGCAGGTAAGTACGACTCTCTCTATGGGGGCAATTCAGGACTTAGGATCTTTCACATTTCCACATCAAAGCATACATACTTATCATAATTCTCATAATCAATCCGTAATAGCCATATCAAATAGATAACCAATCTTTTGTTACGCTTAAAATGACCTATTTTAGTCATATATTAAGTCTAGGAGGGGTTTGGAAATATCAAGGATGCCCCTCAAAAATTTCAAAAAATGTCCATTTTGGGACGCGGGGTCTGCGACGCGGACCACAAGATGTCCAACAATGTCTCTAGTCATAAGATGAGACGGGGGCCAAGACATATCCCGGGCTCACCCTCAAAGTAAATAGCATAAACTAAACATAATAGGTAGAGGAATGGTAGTTTGTCCTTGAAAGATAGGACTCACCCTAACAAGTATCTCAAGATCCAATCTAGCCGTCATACGGTGGTGTCACACCCCGGGAGGGTATCCTAGACGAAACCAGCACTCAGAGAGTATTGCTAGTCCCTAAGCGAACCACTTGGCCTCATCACATCAATTCAGTCATTAAACTCAAGACAATTAGCGGAAGACTAAGAAAAGTCATAGGCACATCTTATCTATTCTCAAATAATGATATTAATAAATAAAAGGGGCTAGTGGAAAGAAACTAGCTCAACAAGTCTTAACATCAACATTCGACTCTAGTCTATAAAGCCTCTATCACTATCAGGTGGTGCTAATAACAGACCCATGGCTACCACAGTCAAAATAAAGCTAAGAAAATCTAACTTTAAAGCAAGATGAAAATAAAGTAATGAATCCTCTGAAGTTGGAGAGGCTCACCAATCCACTGAACGTCCAAAGATCCTCAACGATGCACCTGCTAATGATCTTTATCCTATGTATCTACATCATAAAATGATGTAGTGCCAGAGTGACATCAATATGTGGAATGTACGGTATGTAAAATAGCTTGATAGGAACAATATAGGCAGAATATTATGGAAATAACATCAACTCAAATCAGGAGGCTCAACTCATCTCAGCTCAGTAAAACATGCAAGTTTAAGAATAAAATCTTGCTTGAAAAATAAACTCAATATGCAACTCACACCAAATCATTTACATCTTATAATAAAATGATTCTCTTTAAAAAATACTTCAATATGCAACCTCAGTCAAATTAAAAAGTAAATTAGGGAGTTTCTCTAACTGACTTCTGTCCACCCACAAGTTATGGTGAGGTAAAATGAATCAACATTACTTCCACGCCCATCCTAAACTTGCCATGGTAAAGGACATACAATCTCCATCTCTATATCATGAATCATGATTCATCAACCTCGTATATTTTTTGGGATAGTAGTCGCCAGAATGAGCTGCATAACTATCCTACACTGGAAAACGTAGTTCTAGGGTGTTCCTCTTACCCAACTCGGTGCTCAATACTACTCCTAAAATATTTTCTTTAAAACTTATCTAAATCATCATAATCATCATCTTTTATCAATAAATATATTTTTAAAATGCATTTGCATCTATATCAAAATAGTTCCTCAAAACATCAAGTGCTCTCCTTTAACAATATGCTGCAAAACATTTACATATCAACAAAACTCTTTCCCAAATCATTATTTATACTCCAAACCCATATTCATACAGTCTCAGTAAAATATGCTTAAAATCACCAGGGTTTAACATGCTCAGTATGGTCATTAACTTCAGTTTCAAAATAATGTATAAAATCAAACATAATCCTCAATTAGGGTTTATGTGAATGAAGACATGAACATGAAACCAATCAAATACTCAACTTCAAGAATATTATCTAGACATTATTGTATACAAGACAACTCATTAAGAAAATAGAAAACTTAAATCTTTATTCAAGAATTTAATCAAGATAATATTTCAAGAAATCATGTATGGGGACTCATGGGCTCTCAACTCATCTATGACCATCTATGGGGCACATGAGAGAATAATCTCATGCTTTTAATTTAGCCTTGCATACCTTGAATGAAGGTAGATGATCAATTTGGCACGAATCCAACTTGAAATCTTCAACTCCTCGCTCTTCTCTCTTCTCTTTTAGTCCTAGGTCTTTTTCAAGGACTTAGAACGACTTAAGAATGGGTTATAAACTTTTGTTACGCTTAAAATGACCTATTTTAGTCATATATTAAGTCTAGGAGGGGTTTGGAAATATCAAGGATGCCCCTCAAAAATTTCAAAAAATGTCCATTTTGGGACGCGGGGTCTGCGACGCGGACCACGTATTCTTTCAGTATTTTTCGTTGAAAATTCTCCGAACGTATTCGACCTAGTTGCTCTAAAATTGGGTCAAAGCTATTTTCCACTCAGTATTTTATATTGATTGCAAATCTAATCTCGGATTTTCCATTGGAGCTTGGGAAGACGCGTCATGCGCATAATTCCATTTTAGGGGTATTTTGGTAATTTTCACAAGTGTTTTACTATCTCCCCCTTGGGATCATTCATCCTCGAATGATGAGTAAGATGTGGGAATAAAGCATGATTAGGCTCAAGAATCGTCTCAATACATCTCTTGACAACTCAAACTCTCGACTCTTCATCAATCTATGTAGACTCTACTCATACTCAAGAATAGACATATTGATTCAAGAATGAAAGCATCAATCAAGTTCAGTATAGGAACATTACCTTCAACATCCTCATCATCTAGCATGAATGGAATGTCAGAATTCAATCAATTAAAATCATTCGAACACCTCGACAATCAGTCTTTCAAACTCAAAAAGAAAGCCGTCAACTCTAATTGAGAATAGGACCATCAAGATATATAAGACTATAGGTAACTCTTAAACTTAGAACCTCATCTCCACTTTGCTCCTCTTTATGGCACTGTACCCCATCAATTTTAAGGCTTATAGCCTTTTACTCAAACCTCCACCTAGTCACATCCTCTTATTCTTTTCAAGCCTAATTCTAAGCCTCATGGCGCTATTCCTAAGATGATCATATTCCTATAAAGCTAACCCTCAACTCAAACTCTATACTTCATCAGGCATTTTCACTTAGCGAATGCTACTCCTTTTCACTACTCTAACATATCTACCTGAAACACTCACTCAAAGTCGTTGATTGCCTTCCTTATCGCTCATATAGTAACATCCACCTATACAAGCCCATCACTCTACCTAGTCCAATGATGTCTTAGAATTTTCAAGCCTACTTGTCATTTCTACCTCAACCATTCAATGACTTCTCACTCAAAGTCACACCAACATACTCTTACCTATCTACTGTTCATCATAAGGTTTTATCTCTCTCCTACTTCCTATCTCTATCCCTTCATGACACAAGTTTAACACCAATATCATAACAAGGATACATTTACTCCTTCTCATATACCCTTACCCTTAGTCTACTACTACCAGCATCACAATTTGGAATTGAAGAAACAACCATCTCCCACTTTAGCGAAACCTCAAACTACTACCTCTCCATGCAAAATAAGCATGAATACCATTAAAAACTCAAATATCTTAGATGCTCGAATACTCATTCTCATGAATAGACTTTGAACATAGTGTTTAGAGTTTAAACTTTATCTCCAATATAATTATTAGGCACAAATACTATCAAGGACTTGCATACTCAAGTACGCAGAGGCTTTAAAGGAATATCAACTCGAAGATAGGAAGTGAACTCCATTATCACAATTCAGGAACACTCTTTCTCTCCAAGCACTCATAACTCATCTACTATCATCGATACTTCTATCAAGACTAGAAAGCTAGATTGGATTACTCAAAGGGCTTGGAATGAAGATCATTAGCATGATTCAATTGAGAATCTTATTTGAGAATATTTATAGATTACAATCTCTCTCGTTTATCAAGACTCATTCTGAGTTAACAGAACTATACATACAGTAAAACTCAGGTCGCATCTTATTCAACATAGGACTGGAAATTCTTGGATTCATGGGGTGAGAGCAAGATTAATGAATGAACTTATCACTTCTCATCCTCGAAACTCAGCATGAACGAGAATCAACATGATATGCATAGGACTAGGCCATAGGTATGGTAATCATACATACCAGAAGGGAATAGAGTATAATCTCAACTGAAGGGTAAGGATCATATGAGTTGGAAAAGAATTGATATCTCATCTTGATCAGCCCATCACTATCGAAGACTCAAGATCTACTCTAGTTTACCACTTTGTCATTGTCCCTTAGCTCTCAAGGTCCTCTCTCTAAATTTGGGAATTAATTTCCTCTACTAGGCTGTAAGCATATACCTCCACTTAGTCAAGGAATCACTACCCACAAGAATATTTGAAACTCTTCTATTATGTTATAGTCACATACATATAACTAGCCACTCAGACTTTTTTCAATTATATCACTCTTAGCTCCTTTGTGTCTCTATGGAAATCTCTCAATATTTGCTATTCTTATGGTGTACATAACCACTTCCCACAACTCTTACAATCTAACCTCCTCTTTTCTAGTGCTTCTCCCTTAATTTACTATCTCCATCTAAGGGGTACCTCTACTCTACTCATAGCACCACATTCCTTGCTAGTCAACACCTTAATCATTAAACACGCCCTACAACAAGACTCTTAGGTCAAATTTCCCACAAGGACTATCACTATCATCATGCTATCTACCTCTTCACATCACTCCCCAAAATTCCAAGCTTAGGGATTATTGCTACCATCTGCATCACATACTTCCCTTGTATTATTCCAGCCTATAACTACTAGGTAACAATTTAGGAATGTAGGTCTACTAAAGTCTCATAGCGACTACTCGATCCACAACCTCTCTTCACAACTCATGTACCATTTACCTATCTAGTATACCTCACCTTATTATCTAGCTAAGCTCATCACTGTGTGAATCTTATGATACCCTCACGTCAAAATCATAAGCCTAGTTTAGGTCTATTACCTCAGAAGTACTTTGTTTCCTTTATTTAACATCTATACTTCACCCTCGCTAAAAGAATATTAAAACACATCAACATAGACCTCTTTCTAGTTTTTGAGCACGCTCTAACATATTCTAAGACTAACTCACACTCTTTCTCTATACCTCATCATGACAATCATAAAGCACTTATCACTCTTTCATCAAACTTAAGGAAGTCGACTCATCACCTCATCACTAGGGTCTACTAACACAAAAAAATCAAGAGTAAGGACTTGAATCATGCCCATCATAACATCCTAGAGTGTTCCTATTATTTAGGTGACTACCGCGGCGTATAACTGGTCTATGGCCTCGCTCATGCTAGAAGCAACATCTATCTGATTTTCTCTAACTGGTGGTATAGATCTAGTGGGTTGAGTTTGGTTAGCCCACTTTGGACAATCCCTCCAAAAGTGACCCTTATAGCATTCCTTAGTACACTTTCAACAATTTCCCAAATGAAGTTTTCTACACTCTTTACATGGTTGCTTTCCTTTATGGCCTCGAGCCACACTTTCTTGAGATGAAGGGTTCTGAATCTTGAAAGGTTAGTTTCTCCTCGGCCTCAGATTGTACCTACTATTAGATATGGGTGCACTCACTGCTAGTGGTGCATAACTCCAGGGTCTATGCAGAAAGGGGGACCTAGTTCCCTTCTCTTACTTATTTTTACTACGCTTAGGTCCAATTGGCTCAGCCTTTTTGCTCCAAGGTTCTTCCATCTCACTCTCCTCGTCCTCTTCTACCCATCAATCATGCACAGCAAGCTAAGTAATAGGTTCAAGATTCTTGATGCTGATAGTATCCTTCAAGTCCACAATGAGTTTAAAAGGCATGGTTACAAACATGTAAAGCATGATTTAGAAGAGAACTTTTATAGAATTTGACACTATCGCACGATTCAGAATATGAAAGAAGTGAGACAATTTCTAATGTCCTATAGCCTCCCTATTATGGATGTGGAGCTCTTCAAACCAATAATAAGGACTCTACTAGACAACGCTTCATAGACTTCCTAAGACTCTTGAACTCTAGGATCTGGTACCAAGTTTGTCATGCCCCAGGAGGGTACCCTAGACGCAACTAACACTCAGAAACTATTGCTAGTCCCCAAGCAAACCACTTGGCCTCATCACATTCATTCAGTCATTGAACTTAAGACAATCAGCAGAAGACTAAGAAAAGTAATGGGCCCATCTCATCTATTCTCTAAATAATGATATCAATAAATAAAAGGGGCTAGTGGAAAGAAACTAGCTCAATAAGGCTTAACATCAACATTCGGCTCTAGTCTATGAAGCCTCTATCACTATCAGGTGGTGCCAATGACAGACCCATTCAACAAGTCTTAACATCAACATTCGACTCTAGTCTATAAAGCCTCTATCACTATCAGGTGGTGCCAATGACAGACCCATGGCTACCACAGTCAAAATAAAGCTAAGAAAATCTGACTCTAAAGCAAGATGAAAATAAAGTAATGAATCCTCCGAAATAGGGGAGGCTCACCAATTCGCTGAACATCCAAAGATCCTCGATGATGCACCCGCTAATGATCTTTATCCCGTGTATCTACATCATAAATCGATACAGCGCCAGAGTGGCATCAGTATGTGGAATATATAGTATGTAAAATAACTGAATAAGAAAATATGGGTAGAATATTATGGAAATAACATCAACTCAAATCAGGAGGCTCAACTCATCTCAACTCAGTAAAACATGCAAGTTTAAGAATAAAATCTTTCTTTGAAAAATAAACCCAGTAGTATGCAACTCACGCCAAATCATTTACATCTTATAATAAAATGATGCTCTTCAAAAGATACGTTAATATGCCACCTCAATCAAATCAAATATGCAAATTAGGGAGTTTCTCCAATAGACTTCTGTCCACCCCACCATAAGTTATGGTGGGATACAACGATTCAGTAGTGTTGCCATGCTCGTCCTAAGCTTACCACAGTAAAGGACGTACAGTCTCTATCTCTATGTCATGAATCATGATTCATCAGTTCCGTCCATCTTTTAGGACAGGATTTGCCATAATGAGCTACACAACTATCCTACACTAGTAAACATAGTTCTTTGGTGTTCCTCTCACCCAACTTGGTGCTCAATACTACTCTAAAAATATTTTCTTCAAAATTCATCTCAACTGTCATCATCATCACCTTTCATCAATAAATATATTTTTAAAAGGCATTTACATCCCCATCAAAATGCTTCCTCAAAACATCAAGTGCTCTCATTTAACAATATGATCCAAAGCATTTACATATCAACAAAACTCTTTCTCAAATCATTATTTATACTCCAAATTCATATTCATGCAGTCTCAGTAAAATATGCTTAAAATCATCAGTGTTTAACATGCTCAGTATGATCATCAACTTTAGTTTCAAAATAATGCATAAAACCAAACATAATCCTCAATTAGGGTTCATGTGAATGAAGAAATGAACATAAAACCAATCAAATACTCAACTTCAAGAACATTATCCAGATATTATTATATACAAGAAAACTCGTTAAGACAATAGAAAACTTGAAAACTTTATTCAAGAATTTAATCAAGATAATACTTCAAGAAATCATGTACGAGGACTCATGGGCCCTCAACTCATCTATGACCATCTATGGGGCACATGGGAGAACAATCTCATGCTTTTAGTTTAACCTTATATACCTGGAATGAAGGTAGACAATCAATTTTGCTTGAATCCAACTTGAAATCTTCAACTCCTCGCTCTTGTCTCTTCTCTTTTAGCACTTGGTCTTTTTTAGAGACTTAGAACAACTTAAGAATAGGTTATAGACCTTTTTTATGGTTAAAATGACCTATTTTAGTCATATATTAAATCTAGGAGGGGTTTGGGAAGGTTTAGGATGCCCCTCAAGAAATTCAAAAAAAGTCAATTTCAGGATGCGGGGTTCGCTACGTGGATCGCGTATTTTTTTGGTATTTTCATTGAAAATTCTTTGAACGAGCTTTCTAATCACGTAGAAAATTTTTGGGATAAAACTAAGTTTCGGTCCATGATGGTGGCATATCGCGGCCCTTTCGCGCACCCTCATTGGTTCGCGTTTAATTATGAAAAACTATTTTTTGACCCGGTTGTTCTAAAATTGGGTCGAGACTATTTTTCGCTCAATTTTTCATACTGATCACAAATTTGATCTTGAATTTTTTATTGGAGCTTGGAAAGGTACGTTATACACACGATTCCATTCTAGGGGCATTTCATAATTTTCACGGTGTTACAGGTGGATGAAGAAAACCTTCAGTCCTTGCATGGTTAGATCATATAGGCAAAAGTATGTGTTAGTATATTTGAATGTACTAAGTATGCGACATGCAATGCATATGACTTATCAAACTTGCATTCAATATTAGATGACAAGGGCACATATATAGAAAAAGATTTATCGCAATGAGTATAAAATAACAAAATGCTATGAAATTCATGATACACGAAATGCAATAATGGTCATATATATTGGGGGTGAGACCTCAACCACCGTATAAGACCAAGCGAGTTATTACTTGGAATCCTAATGTTATCCCCATATTGGAATATAGGTGGTCTACTTGCCAATAGTAAACCATACTTCTCCTTACGGGCCTCCCATTTCGGAGAAGTAACCTTCCCATTTTGGATAGGATTTTATGTCATTTCTAGCAAGTCATGCCTTAACTAACGGGATGAGCCTTAGATATTTATAGCGGGTCATTCCTCAACTAACGGGATGAGCCTCAAATCTCAATACCTATGCTGGCACATAGTTCAAGTGAAATAAAGAGGACCCTTGGGGATAGCCCTGATGCCTCCAATCCCATCGGTTCTAAGTCAACATCCCACAAGAATACTTATACATATACATCCTTTCAAAAGAGGCAATAATCAATTCAAATCCTTTCAATGCACATTTAGGCTCAAAAGTCAAATCATAGTTCATAATCGTGATATTCATGCATAGGAATAGCTCATTCACATATATGAGATGGTGCAAGCACCTAAAATGCTCAAAGAGACATAATCATAGACATTTATGTCATTACATTCTTGTCATAATGATCACGCTCAAACAGTACCTCTCACTTAGAGGATAAAGCGATTATTGTCAAATATAAAACTTAACCATAGGTTAGGGTCAAAATTATTTTAAACTTCAATTAACTCTATTATCAATTAAAGATGGGGGGGTGGTGTTGAAGTGACTTATAAAAAACTAAAACTATACTAACAAAGCAACGAGACAATCAAATTGGAGAGCAACTTGGAAAATTATCTTCCCCATGATTCACTAACTCAAATGCCCTGGATAACACAACCTATATTGGAACATTGCATGCAGGACGGTAACTTAGGTTCTTCCAACCCTTGAGAAAATGTGAAGGTCAAATTTCACTATGGCGCTTGGCCGACTACCATAGTGTGCTAACTAACCATTACCTATTGCCCCAGTCAACCTCTCCTTGGTTGGGTTTGATTGATTAGACGAGAACATATCAATCAAATCCTGTCACCCATTTCCTTTTTCTACTCATCACTACCTTGATGGGGATCATGACACTAGGCGGGGTTTAATGTTGGCCACCATTAAAAAACAAGAAAAATCAAGAAAAATGGATAATAGATGCAAATACCTAAGTCAAGAGGTGCAAATAATCAGGATGATTAAGCTAGCTACTCATGGTTCCCACAAAATCCAAGTTGTGGGGGTTTAGCTACTCATAGTTTGGCAACAACACAAACAATGAATGAAATAAACATGGTTGAGAAATTACCCAAGGAAAATAAAGAACGATAAACCAACATGAGTTTAGATTCACAAGCTTGAAGATGAAGTTGAATTACAAGTGATTCCAATCCCTAAATTGAGTCTTCAAGATAAAACCCTAGTTTTCTACTCTAAACCCTAAAGATTCTCTCTACAAAATATTCTATGTTATGTGAAATCTGATTCTCCTTTACCAAATACCCTAACTTATATTATTTATACTATTTACAAAAATGTCCTTAAAATAAATTAGAAAATCTAGTCGATAGCATTTACAGATCGTAGGTACGACTCGTAGGTCACCCTATGAGTCGTAATCGGGCTTTCGTATTTAGCACTTGGCATTTTGGACTTGACTTCTATGATTCGTATTACGAGTCGTTGTCTAGGCTACGACTTGTAATGCCTTCTCGTAGTCCATACTTGTAGTTCTTGGTTCAATTTTAATCAACACTATTAATCACTATAAGGTCCTCTTCTACAAGTCGTATTTAGGACTACGACCCTACCCTGAGCTCGTATGGCTGAACTTCAATTTCTCAGATTTTGGTTTTGGAAGTTGTTAATCGTTACGGTCATCCCCTATGACTCATAGCTGTCACAACTTAGGCTACGTCTTATAGTGGGTCTTGTATGTCTTTAAATTTAACAAAATTTACTACTTTTCCCAAAATCAGGCGAACCTATATTTTCTACAAAAAATAAACAAAACCACATAAACACTATAAAAAGTCACATTGAGAACACATAAAATTACCTTGTTTTAGTCACTAAATGTGCAATATTTTGACAGCACATCAACACCCTCAACTTAGAATTGTTGCTTGTCCTCAAGCGACGACTCAATCTAGATAGATAATGAGCAACACATAGCAATCATCCTCCTCGGATATACTTTACTTAATTTCAACTCAGGTACCTATACTAGCACTTTCAAAACATGGTCATGTAGCTACCAAGAAAACCAAGGCACATTAATGCATTTGATAATGGAACTATGACAACTTAAGGAGTATCAACAATCCGCAATCACTGAACAAGTCATATGCTAACCATGCAATACAAATGCCCTCACAAAAAAGAAGTCTCTCTTTTTTCACTCAACAAGCCTTTAAAGAAGGTTAAGGGACAATGCAAGCATACTTACTCTCACAAATGAAATTCATGCATGATGAACAATATCATAGGGTTGCCCATACACTCACAACCCGAACGTTTTGCTGATTGGATTAGGATCACTTTAGGACTTCATAGGCTTATAACATAGGTTCATGGGGATTTGGTGTGGCATTTCGGGTAATTAGTGACTAAAGGCCAACCTTAAACTACTTTTTTCAACACTTTCACCTTAACAACTCATCCATTCTTAAATATTTCTCCCTTTCTCCTCATTCTCAAGCTTTTCAGGTATTTTCTTTTTATTTTTCAGCTTGTGCCTTATTGTCAAACTCATCTTGCTTTTTCAACTCATATTAAGGCATCTTTTTCTCTTTTTCTCTTACCTGGTACATGAATTTCCATTCTTTCTTCTACTCTCGACTAATCACCTCATTTTTGCTATTATACCACAATATAGGCCACCCTCAACTTAGGCTTTTTGCTTAAGGTGAAGTACACAATATCCAATCCCCAAACCAGGGCCACTTCTAGTAGCCACCCTTAACTTAGGCTTTTTGCCTCAGTAGAGGTTCACAATATTCAAGGATACTAAGGGCCAATATCAAGGTATTTCACTAAATAAGGTTAGGCTAGCTAGGTATTAAGAAAGAAAAGTTTCATGTGAGGCTCATACATTTGGAACAAGAGGTAAAATCTTTCATTTGTTGTGTTATTTAGGCAAAAGTGGACTTAATTAAAGAACAATGGCCTAAGATCTCTTCCTAATCCACACAGTCTCCAGTCTAACTCTGAGTAGCAAGGCAAGTTCTGAATTAGTAAACAATGCATGAATATAACAACATTCAAGTCACATACACATAAGATTACATACATAGCCAACATAGATGCATAGATCATGCTTCAAGCATCAGCTTCCCTTAACTTAGTCAGAACAAACATTGCCAAACCATTCACACGTGTATGATTGCAAAAATAACCACAATTCAAAAAACTTTTTATGGTACCAATTTTCCAAAACATTTCATAAAAACTATTCAAAACTTTATACATGCCAAAGGTAATCACCATATATCAAAAAATTATCCAAAACACCAAAAAATATGCCGATTCAAAATAAAAATAAAAATCATCCACAAGGCAAAAGAAACACATCAAGAAAACCTTGAGATATCAAAACTAGGATAGTTATGGACTAAAGGCTACTCAGACTTCACCCTAGTCCATAACTTCCCATACCCCACCAAAACAAATGTACTTTGTCCTCAAAGTATGTACCAATAACAGTAGTAAAGACAAATTATCCAAAAACAGGCAAAAGAATAGGGGTCAAAAACAGCAAACATCAAAAAGGTGCTCAAGCACCGACATCTATCTGGTCATGAGTGGCTCCCTCCTCCAAAGTAGTCTAGGTTGCAGCTATGCTAGATGTACCCATGTGTAGTGCCCTATCTCACTATTGTAACTTCTGCTACTCGGCCTCCTCTTTAGTCGTCCATACAAAATATACAATCAGTGTCTCCTCTAGCTCCTCTTCCTTCTTAGAGGTCCCCTGCCTCTTCTATCCTTCCTCTACATCAGCATCCTCTAAAGGCCTCTTCCCGAGAGCATACGATGGTTCGTCTAAAATAACTAGGTCAATCAAATTTTCACCTGCAAGTGCTTGCTCCTGAGTTGTGATCGGGGTTGCTAGTGATACAACTCCTGCTAGAAAGTAGACATGTCAGCAGATTGGATCCTATCAAGCTTCTTCTAAACTCTGGCCTCGAAAGTGTTTACCCTTTCATCCACTGTAGAAATCCTCTTATCCATAAATGAAAAGGTGAATGCCTTAGACCTCTCCTCTAAAGCCTGAACTATCTGCTGGACCAATGGTTTGATCTGCTACATCAATCGAGCTAGCTGGGCCTCTGTCCTGGATAACCTGTGAACTATAGTCTGAAATGCAATAACATACATAATAATGTCTACAGAAAGAACCTGAAAGGTGGATGGCTTTGGTACAGATGCAGGTGTGGAGGGACTTGCCTCAACGTCAGCTGGTGCAGGCTACTTTGGTGCAACTGGAGTAGTGGTAGTGGTAGCTAGAGTTGAACCCTCTATAGATGGCTCAGGAGGAAAATGTTCAGAAATGGTAGAAGGTGCTGCTCACTGGAGGGCCACCGAAATCTCATCAGCCTTGATCAAGCTGGGATACATAGTGTGAAGGGCCTCGACATGTGGATCTAGATGGAGAGAGACTCACACCTTTGCCTCCATGCATAATTTGTGAATCAGGATCAGGAAGGGAATGGATGTATTCCTCCAAAATGAGGACTCGCAGATTTGCTCAGCCATCATATGGGCCCAATCAATGTCATAGCCAACTAAGATGCTGGCTAGTTAGACCGCTCGCTCTAAAGTAATAACATTATCAGTGAATGTGGGTCAGTGCAAGATCGGATAATGGACTACCAAAATTTTGTAGGGAAGGAGAGAGAAGACTTCATGATGGCCTCGGTATGTGTGGTGACCCATGTAGGCTCGGGGTCACTATTTGATATCTAACTGGCTACCCATCTCAGGAGCTCGGTCCTCTGGTC
>DF357284.1:180108-196864 GCA_000787875.1 Solanum virginianum | reverse complement strand
TCTCAGGAGCTCGGTCCTCTGGTCCATATTTTTCCCAACCACAACCCATATCATCTTATCAATTCGGCTGTCATACTCGGTTGTTGACTGCGGTGCTCTATAATTAGGCTCAAACAATACTCAGCTAATAGTTTTCTCTGAAAGTTTAAACGATGGCCTCAAATTAGGACCTCTCTCAACCAAGGCTGATCAATAGCTTTTTTCCCCTTGGGAAGATCTCGAAGGATAGTGGCTATGTATGCTGTAGAACTCTTGAAATAGAAGCAGGGCGTACTTGCCCAATTTCGCTGTCAACCACCGGAGCCCATGCATATCTATCTAGGACTCCAAATCAGAGACATGGCTCAGCCCTGAATCAACTAACCAGGGCTCCTCATAGAATAATCTAATGGGCTTCCCCTGCCCCTTAGTCTCCAGCCCCTGCCTATAGATTGCCTCTATGCCCACAATCCCCTATCGGTGATGCTGAGGATCATCAGCAAAAATGGATGGGTTGATCGAAGATTGGGATGCTCCTCTGCCCTAGGGCAAATCATCAAACTCGGACCAATCCATGCTTCTTTCCTCTTCAGACTGGGAGGTACTCTCAACTTCCATAGGAGCCTGTTCATTTTGAGCTCTAGTTTGAGCCCTCTGAGCTTGAAGGTCAATCCGAACATTTGGTTCTTCATTTGAGCCCTCAGAACGTTCATTTTTTGAGTCCTCATCTCTTAGCCTCCTTTTGGATGCCCAAATTGCTGCATTTATATTCTTAGGAGCCATTGTACCTGAAATATTCATCACAAACTAACAATTAGCCCTAAATTACCTGAACAAATAATGAAAATAGAAAAAAGAATAGAAATAAAGTACAACAGAAGGAAAATATTCAAAACAATTCAATATTGTACTAGTTGTAGGTTGCAGGTAAGAGGCCTTAGTATGACTTGTAGTGGAGACTATGAGTCATACTATGGCCTGGTAGCTATAGGTGCCTAGCAAAAATTTATACTAAACTCTAGTACAAGGCTCAGTTATGACTCGTAGTTGTGACTATGGGTCGTAGACTGAGCTTATACCAATTTTCAGTAACCAAAATTAATCATAAGGCAAGTTTACGATACCCCACTACGGTTCGTAATGGACACTATGACCCTTAGGTGGGATTCGTATAGTAAGTGTTAATGAACCTTAGTTCACTGTTATCCCCTATGAAGGGCAACTATGACCCGTAAGTCCTTTTACGAGTTGTAGGAGGCCCTCGTAGTAGGGGACATTAGGTACCCGAGGTGCTTGTAACTTCACCAAACGAACCACAACAACTCACATAAGCACAAATATAAACAACATCAAAGCAATATTCTCAATCTATGTATTAAGCATAATATAGTATGAACCCAAATCATGATATTCAAATCAAACATCTACCCATATCACGCCCCCATAATTCAAAATCAAATATTAACCCTCCAAAACATCCTTGAACTACCCACACCTTCATTCCCCTAACATATAGCATAATCACTCCAGCTCATACATGAATGATCAAGGAATTCAAGTTTACAAGTCCATCAAGAATTCACGTAAATGATCATTTTCAACACAATCAATATACCCCATGCACTAATTCATTCTACCATGATTTAGTCAATCAATCACTCATCACAAACCCATTTCGAACATGTAATCAACAATTCATGGAAAAACATGATCATCACCACCAAGCAACGAGGATAATTGTACAATTATGATCAATCCTAAGGAATTCTAATTGACAAACACCCTAATTCTTATTTTAGATGCATTAACTCTCCCCATGAATATTCTTAGTACTAATTTCAATCATAATCTCATTCAAGAATTTCAAAGGACATTATCTTTTGTGCATGAAATTTGACTAAGAAACATACCTCAGGAGATGACGATGAAAGATGAACAAAAAAGAGAAAAAGATGAGTAGAAACCCTAGCCGCCGGAGAAGATAACCAGAAAATAGACATGGGCACACCAGAAAAGAGTCAGAAAATTGTTGGAATAGTAGGGGAGGGAAGTTTTGGGAACCTATTGGTAGTATTAGGGTTTAATATGGAGGCAAAATGATGTGCCAACTAACCATTACCTATTGTCCCAGTCAACCTCTTCTTAGTCTGGTTTGGTTGATTAGACGAGAACACATTAATCAAATCCTATCACCCATTTCCTTTTCCGTTTCATCCGGGCTGACGTTTAAAAATCCCTAGGTCGGGTCTACGAGACCCCGACTATGGGTCGTAGGCCTGACTATGACTTGTAGGTCTTGGTCTCATAGACCACTCAAAACATAGAAAATTTTCAAAAACATACGTGGGCACTATAAACCCCATTTACAACTCGTAGTTGGGACTACGGGTCGTAACGTTAGCTCGTAATGTAAGTGCCAACTTCCATCATTACTGTTATCCTCTATGAGGCATGACTACGAGTCGTAGTGCGCACTACAGCTCATAGTCTTGGTCGTAATTGCAGTTTTTCAATACCTACAAACCTAAAAATTTACATAATGGAAATAAACTTAACATAAGCAAAAGCATGGAAAGAACTTGGGTTGCCTCCCAAGAAGCGCCTTATTTAATGTCATGGCACGACTTAGTCATCTTAAGTACTCAGAATTCCTCAAGACTTGATGATCTCTTCTCACCAGCTCTTGCATCTCTCCTTCTATCACTTTGCATATGCTCTAGTTGCGTGGAAACAACATTGAACTTGTCATCAAGTCATTGAATTGCCAATGCCTGTTGGTCCACCTTATAGTTCACATTAATGATATCAAACTTAATCTCCCACAACATATCCTCCTGTGTATCTATTCTCTTGATTAGCTCTTCAAACATACTCTCAATCTTAGAAGATTCATCCACAGTACACTGTTGATGTGGTAACTTGAACCGAATGTTTGTACTACTCTTTCCTTTATGGCTAGAGCTTTCTCCAGATAAGCTAGTGCATGCTACTGGTTGCTCTTGAAGTGGCTGGTACACTTGATAGATAGCAGATAAATTTGTCCATGTAATCAATGGCTTCAATAAATGGCTTCTTCTAACAGACCATGATTTTGTGTCCTCCCCAAACATTTTTTATATCTTTCTCATATTGCACTTAATGAATCGCCTGAAAGTCATTGAAAGTTGACGATTAGTCCCGCAATTGGTGCTTGTTAGGTCTAACATAAAAATTAGTTAAAAATACTCTTTACACCTACGCCCAGTTAGTGCAAACATCTTGGGGGAAGTGTAAACCACCACTTTGCCGCATCAAATCTGAGAATCATTAGAAAGATCTGAAGAGCTACGATGTCCAAAGTTGGATGTCATGTTCCCATAACCTCTCTACTTATTTGTGCCAACTTTTGTAGATGGGAGCGAGGGTCTTCAGATGGCTGACGATAGAACAAAACACTTCTTTGTATTGATTGAAGTAGATCACTTGTGATGAGGAGTTTTTCTCTAGCCATTGCATGATGTCTTGCTAGATATTTGTATTTGGCCGAAGTAAAAAAGGACACCACCACGATATTTCTATACACAAAAAACTAACAAAAACAAAAGTAAAATACAAGAGAATTAAGTAACCAATACTTGAATTAACTACTAGTGAAATCAAGTCAAAACCTCGCCATATTCCCTAACAATGGTGCCATTAATTTTGATCACACTCAAATAGTACCTCTCACTTAAAGGATAAAGCGATTGTTTTCAAATGTAAAACCTAACCATAGGTTGGGGTCAAATCCCAAGGGAATACAGGGTTTTGCCGCATTGATTCACCAACAATTATTTCAAACATGAATTAAATTTATTCTCTATTAAAGGGGGGGTGTTGAAATAACTTATAAGAAACTAAAACTATACTAACAAAGCAATGAGACAATCAAATTGGAGAGCAACTTAGGAAATTGTGTTTCCCATAATTCACTAACTCAAATGACCCGGATAGCGCAACCTAAATTGAGACATTGCACGTAGAATGGTAACTCAGGTTCTTCCAACCCATGGGCAAATGTGAAGGTCGAATTTCACTATAGCACTTGGCTGGCTACCGAAGTGTGCCAACTAACCATTACCTATTGTCCCAGTCAACCTCTTCTTAGTCTGGTTTGGTTGATTAGACGAGAACACATTAATCAAATCCTATCACCCATTTCCTTTTCCGTTTCATCCCTATCTTGATCAGGATTATGACACTAGGCGGGATTTAACGTTAGCCACCCTTAAACAACAAGAAAAATGAATAAAAGTGAATAATACATGCAAATAACCAACTCAAGAGGTGCAAATAATCTGGGTTATTAAGCTAGCTACTCATGGTTCCCACAATACTCAAGTTATGGGGGTTTAGCTACTCACTTGGGCAACAACACAAATAATGAATAAAATAAACATGGTTGAGAAATTACACAAGGAAAATAAAGAACGATAAACCACCTTGAGTTTGGATTCACAAGCTTAAAGATGAAGTTGAATTACAAGTGATTCTAATCCCCAAATTAAGTCTTCAAGATAAGACCCTAGTTTTCTACTTTAAACTCTAAATATTCTCCCTACAAAATATTCTATGTTATGTGAAATCTGATTCTCCTCTACTAAAAACCCTAACTTATACTATTTACAAAAAGGTCCTTAAAATAAATTAGAAAAGCTGGTCTACAGCAGTTATGGCTCGTAGGTACAACTCATAGGGTGACCTACGAGTCATAATCGAGCTTCCGTATTCAACACTTAGCATTTTGGACTTGATAGCTACAATCCATACTACGAGTCATTGTCTGGGCTACGACTCGTAGTGCCTTGTCATAGTCCATGTTTGCAGTTCTTGGTCCAATTTTAATCAACACTGTTAATCACTACTAGGTCCTGTTCTATGAGTCGTAGTGAGGACTATGACCCGTACCCTGGGCTCATATGGCTGAACTTTAATTTCTCATATTTTGGTTTTGAAAATTGTTAATCGCTACGGTCATCCCATACGACTTGTAGCTTAGGCTACAACTCGTAGTGGGTCTCGTAGGTCCTTAAATTCAACAAAATCAGCTACTTGTTCCCAAAATTAGTCCAACATGTATTTTCTGAAAAAAAATAAACAAAAAACATATATAAACCATAAAAATTCGCATTGAGAACACAAAAATTCCTTATTTTAGGCACCAAATGTGTTCTATTTTGATAGCACCATCACATAATCAATATCTTATCAAAATCATATCATAAAACATAATTGGGCTTAACCCACTTCATAATTTCTTTAAAAATCCAATGTTCATCAATGCATATGTCAGAATGATGTGAGAATAGTATGGGTAATTGAGATTTCTACTTAAATCAACAATATAAAATAAGATTGAAGTGAAATTCATAATTAAATCCACATCTAAATCATAATATAAATCACTCATGCATAAATCAAGCTTTAAAGGGGACATGCATCTTCATAACTTCAATGTAAATCAACATAATAGGGCTTAAAGTTACTTAAAATCATAAATAAAGTACAGCCCATACATCAATTAAATCTAATAAATTAAAATAATAAAAACCCATATTTAAAGTAAGCTTAATTTCATGAAAAGTTTTGGAAAGATTTGGGTTTCCTTGATTGGAAGGAAACAAAGATCAAAACCCATATACCTTGACAAATGGAGAAGTTTCAAGATAAAGGTGGAAAAGAAATGAGCTTTCCTTGATTTCCAAGTTCCCAATCCACAAGAGTTCTTAGAAGGAGGCTTGAGAGAGTTTGTTTCTAAAGACTAACAGTTTGTCTTGAATGAGGGGTTAGAATTAGTGTAGGAGAGGTTTAGAAATGTAAAGGGGGGGGGGGTTTAAAGGTCTTAAAAAGCCTTGGGGATGAATCAAAATATCAAAAACGCCTAGATAAAATGCCCTTTTAAATTTTACCTCGATCTTCTCATGGTTAGCTTCACGGATCGTGAATCTCTCCACGGTCCGTGAAGGCACCCTATTTAGCCCAAAATGATTCTATGAAAGAGGGAATAACTTCTTGCTCCAAACTCGGAGTGAGGTGAAACTAGATGCGTTGAAAATATAATTCAAAGATCTTCAATTTGATAGGTTATGGGCTACCCAGTTCATTTTGTGCTAAGAGATATGGCCATCTAAACTTGACCCTTCTATCGGTACTTGTGAAAAACTTAGCCAATGGAATTGCTTTGAACTAGGCTTGATGTAGGATACCATGATGGCCTTAAACAACATAAATAACCTTGAATTTAGAGCTTGAAAGTGAACTTAGTTTGAGAATGAAGATCCCATACTCAGAATAATTTCACTCCGGAAGCCTTACGGGTGGCCACACGGGCACACAGGCTGTGACACCCTACACTTGCCGTAAACTTGGCTGTGTGACCACACTTGGTCCCAAAACTTTTTAAATCAAATTTCCATGCTCCATTAAGGTTGTACAAAGTCTAGGTCCTCACATCATCTTCCCCTTAGGAACATTCGAATGTGCTAAGGCTTGAAAGGCTTGATATAGAACATGAAATTTCCAAACACAAGGTACAATGTATAATTCATCATTTGAAAATCATAAAGTCTTTAAAACTCATATCAAAACATATTCAAATCATTCAAAACATCATAAAAATTCATTTTCGTGCACATATATACAGGTCATGTTATGAAACTCAAGGGTGGAAGATTTAGGACCACTAGAAATAGGAAGAACCCAATACCACAGGCCTGAGTAGGTTGGAAAGGATAGAGGTATCGTCACATCATACTTGATTCCACTTTCCAAATGTTGATTTCTCTAAAATACCTTAACCGAAGACATATCCTTGTAGTGAAGCGACTTCACTTAGCTTCCTCTCCTCAACCTTAACACCTTCCAAAGGCATAATAACACTAGTATCACCAACCAACTTTCTTAACATAGATATATGCAAAACCAAGTGACTAGAGCTCAATTTCAGAGGCAAATCCAACCTATAAGCTACATTCCCAATCTGCTTCAACAATCTCATAAGGATATACATACCAGAGACTTAACTTGCCCTTCTTTCCAAAATTCATTACACCCTTCATAGGTTAGACCTTCACATACATCCTATCACTGACAAGAAACTCAAGATTCTTCTTCCTAACATCCAAATAAGACTTTTGATGACTTTGAACCATCTTTAACCTTTCACTAATCAATTTCACTTTTTCCATAGCCTCCAACACTAAATTCGGGCCTATAAAAGTCATTTCATCTAACTCAAACCTCCCCATCAGAGACCTACACCTTCTACCATAAAAAGCCTCAAACAGTGCTATACCAATGCAAGCATGAAAGCTATTGTTGTAAGCCAACTCAATAAGTGGTAGATGCTCATTCCAATTTCCTTTGAATTCTAATACATAAGTCCCCAACATATCCCCCAAAATTTGAATTATCCTCTAGGCTTTTCCATCATCTTGAGGATGAAAGGCAGTACTCAACTTCACCTTAGTACGAAGTCCTCTTTGAAATGACTTCCAAAAGTGTGAAGTAAATCGGGTTCCATGATCCGATATGATAGACCTAAGCACACTATGCAACCTTACCGATTCTTCCATAATCTCTGCCACCAAAGGTATCTTGACTTATAAGAAATGAGCAGACTTAGTCATCGGGTCAACGATAACCTAAATTGAATCAAATTGCTTATGGGTCCGAGGTAAACCAATCACAATATCCATGTTTACCTCTTCCCACTTCCAAGTAGAAATTTCAATATTTTGAGCCAAACCACTGGGCCTTTGGTGCTCTACCTTCACTTGTTGACAATAAGGGCATTTGGATAAAAACTTGGCCATGTCTTTCTTTGTACCATGCCACCAATACAGCTCCCTTGAGTCTCAATACATCTTAGTAGATCCTGGTGAATAGATTAATAAGAGTTATAGGTTGTACTCATGATCACCCTATGTAGGTCATCCACATCCAGAACATATAACTGATCTTGATACCGAAGCACACCATCTCCCCCTTGGGAGAAGACCTCTATCTTCATTTTGGCAACCAACTTCTTCAACTCAACGAATGATGGATCTAGATTTTGCTTAGCCTTTACATTAATAACCATCGAAGACTCAGCCCCATTTTGAAGATGAATACCACCATCATTAGAGTAGGGCAACGTAACACCAAACCCTAGACAAACGGTGAACATCCTTTGCCAACTCTTTCCTTCCCTTCCTCGTGAGCCACACTTCCCATAGATAACCCACTAAAAGCATCGGTTACAACATTCACGTTGCTGGGATGATATTGTACACTTATGTCATAGTCTTTAAGGAGTTCTAACCATCTCTGTTGCCTCAAGTTAAGATCCTTTGAGTGAGCACATATTGCAAACTCTTATGATCAGTGAGAAGATCCACATGCACTCCATACCAATAATGTCTCCAAAATTTCAAGGCAAACACCACTGCCACTAACTCAAGATCATGAGTCAGGTAATTACGCTCATGCACCTTCAATATCCTTGATACATAAGCAACTACTTTACTATGTTTCATATGTATGCAACCCAACCTAATCTGCGAAGCATCACAATACACCACCAACCCATCTATGCCATCCAGTAAAGTCAAAACAAGAGCAGCATCTTTCACCAACTCCGATCCCTTGTGACCTCATCTATATGATCAGATATAACATCTTCCTTGCTTGGATTGCATTAAGGGCCAAAAGAAACTCTCCCAATTCAGTGGGGAGGGGTAGAGATAGGAAATCTTACAACATATTCCATGGCACGATAAGAATCATGAAAAAGTGGAATATTTTCTAAAATGCCTTATAGCCCCCTACCCCATAGATATGGCATGCTTCACATCCATGAATAAGACTCTGCTTGACGCGGTATGTTGGACTTTGAGGACCATTTATAAACCATTTTTGTCAAGACCCGTACCTAGGGTCTAGGAGTGACATGGCAAATGGGAACTCAAGAGTCCCCAAATAAGCCTTATAGCATCCATTCACATATCATCAGTTTGGAAGCGCATATGAAATAGTAAGCACATAGTTCTAAGGGATAGGAAAATAGGACTCATGCTATGGAAAAATCATAGGGATAGGGATTAATATGGATTCACATAGCATATAGCACATAAGAACTAAGGGGCTGGTAAGTATGACTCACTTTATGGGGACGATTCAAGACTTAAGATCTTTCACATTTCCACATCAAAGAATACATACTTATCATAATTTTCATAATCAATCCATAATAGTCATATCAAATAGATAACCATAATCATAAGCTCTAAATGCAATACATAACATATAGATTTGACAACAGTCTACAAGAAGTCCAACAATGCCTCTAGTCATAAGATGGGATGGGATCCAAGACATGTCCCAGGTTCACTCTCAAAGTAAATAACATAAACTAAACATCATAGGTAAAGGAATGGTGGTTTGTCCTTGAAAGATAGGATTTACCACAATAAGTATCTCAAGATCCAATCTAGCCGTCGTATGGTTAATGAAGAAAATCTTTGGTCCCTACATGGTTAGATCATCTAGGTAAAATTATGTGTCAGTACGTTTGAATATACTAAGTATGCGGGCATGGCAATGCAATGACTTATCAAACCTGCATTCAATGTTAGATGACAAGGGCACATAATATAGAAAGAGATTTATAGCAATGAATATAATATAACAAGATGCTATGAAATTCATGATGCATGAAATGCAATAATGCTCATATATATTGGGGATGAGACTTCAACCGACATGTAAGACCAAGTGACCTATTACTTGAAATCCTGATGTTATCCCCACATAAAAAAAGAGATGGTCTACTTGCCAAAGATAAACCATACTTCTCCTTATGGGCCTTCTATTTCAAAGAAGTAACTTTCCTTATGGGCCTCTCATTTCAGATAGGATTTTCATATTATTTCTACCGGGTCATGCTTCAACTAATGGGATGAACCTCAGATATTTCTAGTAGTTCATGCCTCAACTAATGGGATGAGCCTCAGATCTCAATACCTATGCTGGCATATAGATCAAGAGAAAGGAATAGGACCCTTAGGGATAGCCCTGACGCCTCCAATCCCGTCGGTACTAAGACAACATCGCACAAGAATACCTATGCATATACATACTTTCAAAAGAGGCAATAGTCATTTTAAATTCTTTCAATGCATATTTAGGCTCAAAAGTCAAATCATAATTCATAATTGTGATATTCATGCATAGGAATAGCTCATTCATATATACAAGATGGTGCAAGCACTCAAAATGCTCAAAAAGCAATAATCATAGACATTTATGTATCACATTTTTGTCATAACCAATATCTTATCACATTTATGTTATGTGAAATTGCTGCATCTATCAAATAATAACATGTACATTTATTGTCAACCTGAAGTTTGGCATTCGTAAAATTATTTGTGCAAGATAATCTAGTTAAGAGCACAACTTTCAAAATACGTAATCAAGGTAATTCATCTTGATAATATTGATAAATTCTAAGCTAATTGGCACTAAATACCTAAGATAAATGGCCAATCATTACTTATGAGAACAAAGCTTCATTGTCTAAAATATGACAAATTGCAGACAAAGATATACATCAATCTAATACATTATGATGAAATTCCCCTTAATTGATTTATGGTTAGGGACCTTATAATTTTCATCTAATAATTTTGATATGCGGTATTATGATTAATGAATATACCATGATGCATAAAAGATGGATTCTCCAAGACAGATTGGAATATATATTAGTTTGTTTAAATAAGGGGGGAAATAATGATAAACTAAGAGTTGAAATACTCTATTTGTTTATCCTTAAAGGATAGAGTCTATGGCATGCATGAAACATGCAATTAATATCAAATAAGATAAATCTTGAAAAGGAGCAAATGATCCAAAATGGTCATAATAAAGAGGCAATATGCTCTTGAAGAGCTTATGACATAACACTTCATGAAACCTCATGAGGAGGGTAGCTACCTGAAATAATGAAATCATGAGATTTCAACAAGTTATGTCACATTGCAAACTGACAAAAAGAATATTTTATCTATGATATCTTTGATACAATATAGCGCAACATTGAAAAAGATTATGAGGATCTAAATCTTACGGTATATTAAAGCATGCTCTAACTATCGAGTAGAATGGTGCATCTTGGTAAGAACAAAGCTTATTTGACTTGCAATCTAGACACTAGAAATGTTATGCATTTAATATTGAATATTATCACTAGACAAAATTGATATGAAAGCATTTGAAGGATTTGAAATGCATGAAACATATACAAGTTCTTGAAAAACTTATTTATAATCCTCATATTTGTTAAAATTAATCAAGAATCTTTCATATTATTATACAAGTTGATAACTTGAATTGAAATTCTTGAAGAGTTTTCAAAAAGCAATAGATTGTTTGATGAAAGAAGTTAAAGTGAGGAACTTGTAAAACTCTTTGATCCTAGGAAGGATTTATAAAGGAGATAGAACAAAGAACATTTCGCCAAAACTTTTCTATACACATGAGCTCCAAAAGAATGGTGATATAAATGTGCAACAGATTCGTTAAAGTGACAATATGGCTGATCTATTCACCAAGTCTCTACCAACTGCAACTTCAAGAAGATGGTACACAAGATTGGAATGTGAAGCTTCAAGTCCTTCAATTGATGTTCTGATTAGGGGAGTTAATACGCAATGTACTTTTCTTTCCTCACAAGGTTTTGTTCCATTAAGTTTTCCTTATAAGGTTTTTAATGAGGCATCAAATAATACGTATTATTAGATATGTGTAGTCTTTTTCCTTCACTAAATTTTTTTCCCATAGGGTTTTATCTAGTAAGGTTTTAATGAGGCACATAGTCTAGCAAATAGACATTCAAGGGGGAGTATTATAAATATATTCTATTTATGGTGAATATCTATTATGTGGATTCCTTTAAGAGTTAGGAATCCTACTTAAAGACCAATTCAGTTTCTTACTTGGAGACCAAGTTAGTTTTTCCCCTATAAATATAAGGGCTTCCTTCATTGTAATATACATCTGAACACCTCAATATTATTCTAGAGCAATAAGAAATCTTCTCTCTTCTTCCCTACTTTATTCTTTGTATTGTTTTATACAATTTCATAGCACTGATTGTTTTTTTTATATAATAAGTAGGGTAGGGACTCTTAAAAAATAACTTTAATCTTATGGGCTTCTATATAAAAAAGGGAAAAAAATACGATCACCCTAGGGACTCATAATTAATAATTTCCTGCCTTAAAAAAAATATTGGATATGCATAGAAGAAAATATATTGACTTATTTATAATTTTTACTTAGGAGATAAGTTAAAGTATTCCATTATTAGATATGTGAATTACATTAAAGTCTCTCAAAGAGACGTAATATGCAACATATTTACTTGATGATTTTAGTAGATTTGTTAGATTAAACAATGATATGATTTGCCTTTAATATAGTAGTTTTGTCCATGATAATATTATCATAATACAATTTACCAGGTCATGTAGGCACCTACTCAATTCTAATTTAATAGATGAATTATTACCATCCATTTCCCTTTCAAAGATAGTTTTTTGAAAAATATCTCATATGTGAAAATAAATGAATGATCAAAACTCAAAACTCATCATTTGTATTTTATAAAGTTTGATACTTCTCAAGGACTTAATCTAGATATATATAAGATTTTCTAATACAAAGTAATGAAATTTACGCATTGCAGAGTTATGAGGATGCCTCCAAGAATAGCCAACAGAGCCTCAAGGATATCAGAAGTCCATGGATACAGCTGTATCTGTTAAGCGACCCCCATAAGCTGAGGTTTCCAATGCTGAGCTTTGCTAGACTATCCAAGCTCTAGCTTAGGCTGTCACAACACCTGTTAAGAGGCAAGCAGCAAGTCGACAGGATGCACAGGACACATTTAGAGTCCAACAATTCTTGAGGATGAATACACATGAGTTCATAGGGTTTGTATCTAATGAGGATCATGAGAACTATGTGGAGGAGCTTTAGAAAGTGTTCTAGGTGATGCATGTGGCTGATGCTGATAGAGTAGAACTGGCTTCCTACTAGCTCAAGGGTGTGGCTAGGCTATGGTTCGACCAATGGAAGAAGGGTAGAGGAGAGGAAGCCCCATTGCTAACTTGGGCAGTGTTCATGGAAGCTTTCTTGGGGCGTGACTTTCCAAGATAACGAAGGGAGGTGAAGGGAAGAGACTTCTTGAATCTGAAATAGGGCTCTATGACTGTGCATGAATAAAAGCTTAATTTTTCTCACCTATCTCGCTATACTTCGAATATAGTTGCTGACTTGAGAGGGAGAGTGGGGATATATGTTGATGGGCTGAACAAAGGGTCAAACAAAGATGGGAAGGGAGCTATGCTTGTGAGCAACATAGACATCAGGAATTTGATGACTTATGTGCAACAAGCCAATGAGGAGAGACAAGATGATAGGGAAGAGTTCATAAATAAGAGACCCAAGTCATCCAGCCATAAGATTGGAAAAAGAGGGAATGGTAACTGATTCCAGTCAGGGCCAACACCATCATCTGTTAGTGCATTTATACCTAGAACCAGGAATGATCAAAGGTCTCAGAATTTTGGAGTACAGGGATCTCAGTCACAGGTTAGTGTGGCTTAAGGTTCACAAGGTACATGAAGAATCAAACCTTGAAATCATGAAATAATGATCAAAGGTCTCAGAATTTTGGAGTACAGGGATCTCAGTCACAGGTTAGTGTGGCTTAAGGTTCACAAGGTAAGCCACCATATGGTAAGTGTGGCAGATTACACTTGAGTAGATGCCAAGAGAGTAGTGATGCATATTTCAAGTGTGGCCAAGTGGTCACTTCCAGAGATAGTGTATAAAGTGGGCTAATCAGGCTCAATCTTCTGTACCAACCTCACTTTATGACCCAAGCCTAAGGCCTAGATGTGACACGACAAATAGAAATTCCAAAGACAACCCAAACAAGCCTTTTAGCACATCATGTACACATCCTTGATTGCGGAAGCAATATAAGACAATAATAAGAGAAAATTATAAAAAGGGAAGTGAACTAAGGGAAGTCTTTCATAATCATAAAAACATAGGATGAGTCAAGCTCATAAGTATAAATAATCATACTATCCAACGACACCTCTACTAGAGAATGAAGTAGGGGTCAAGACACTTTCTGGGCTCCCTATCATGATAATAAGTATCCAACATAAGGAATAAGTCTCAAAATAGCATGAATGAAAATAGATATTGTCCTCGGAGTTGAGGACTCACCAACTAGCTTTCTTTAAGAACTAAACTAGCCACGTAGAGGAGGATGGTCGATAGGAGCTCCAGTCCTACATGGTAATATCATGTAGACATAGAGTATGCATTAGTACTTGGAATGTACTAAGTATGCGGGGTACAATGCAACAAAGACATAAGCCATAATATTCAAAATACATACATATAGGCAATATATATAATCTCAATATGGCATGTATGATCAATGCTTGTAATAAAACATGCATGTACAATATTCAACATGCACATAATAATATACATATATGGGAGGAGACCCTAACCGACATAGACTAAGTAAGCTACAATTAGAATTCGAGGCATGACACCCCATCGGTAAGGTGTTCGAGGCATGACACCCCCTCGACAAGGTGTGGTCTACTTGCCAAGGTAAACCAAACATGACCCCATTTGAGGGGAAATATGAATTAGATGGATCCACTAGTAAAGTCCTTTTAGGGAAAATAATATAATCCTATGGTGGCACATAGTTTAGAGACTAAAGACTTTATATAAGGACCCCTTGAGTCGAGCCCCTACCTTAAGCCTCAATCGGTGCTAAGTCCAATCCCACAGAATACTTGAAATAATCATAACTTTAATCTTAACATGACTAACTTATAAAAGACATGACAACATGGCATGAGTAGCTCGTTCATATACTTGACCCCTACATAGGCATATACCATATACTAGAGGATAGAAAACAAAACATGAACTTGACCCCTTCTATTAGGGATTGAAATTCACATGAGGGTAGAAACTTATAACATGGTTGACCCCTACTAGTGAGATTAACTTGAACGTGAGGGTAAAATAGTAATTATGCTTGACCCCTCAACTTGACATGAATGGCTCACAAGAGGGTAGAATCTTGAAATAGGGCTCAACTTGTCAGTTGTAAAAATCATAGATATCTTTCATGAATTAAATACATTCTTGAGAGCCCATAATTATTATAAAATCACTGGACTTGTAAATCATGCAATAATTCATCTTTAACTTGAAAATCCTTGTCATGTAATTTAATCAAACACGTAGTGGGTATATGGACACATATTCAAAATAATGCAATTCAAGAGTATAAATAAGAATGAGTAAAATTAATATATTTCAAAGTCATTAAAATTAACCACCAATATTGTAGTAAAACCCTTATTTTGGGTATCATGAAATTCATTTCAGAATTCATAATAGTTCATAGTTTTCATAGTTCACATCATGCACAATGTCAATAGATATAAATCAACTCATGGAATAAGATTAAAATAGATATTCATACATAATCAATCAATACTTGATAAAAACCTAACATAATTCACATTTATAATGCATAATAGAAAGTACCCATGAAGAATCAAACCTTGAAATCATGAAATTTTATAAAAAGAAGAGTGTTGGGCTTCATGGGTAAAAGGACTCATGGATAAAGACCCTCATACATTAAACCTTGATGTTATTGAAGGAAAGGTTGCAGAAGACTTGAGACTTGATTGGCTTCTTGAAATCCAATTCTTGTTCTTGAGATTCTTGAATTTTAATAGAGGATTAGGTGTTGTTTTGGAGAGGAATTGAGAGGGTTTTTGAGGGTTTTTGAGTTTACAAATGGCCAAGGATGAGGTTTTTCACGTTTAAATGGGCATTGGGTTATCACCCAAATGTTCTTGAGTGAAATAGGAAAAATGAGTAAAACATTACACTTGTCCGCGACTAGTCTGCAATGCGGACCAAATGCATCGGACCACTTTGTGCTAATTCACATCTAGGCTGCATTGTGCCTCAGATGTGGATGCATACTAGAAATTAGTCCCATTTCAAAAGTTATTTTTTTCTACGGGTCTTCTAAAAATCAAGTGCTACCCTTTTCCCACTCAATCTTACCCTTTGAACAAGAATATGAAGTCAAATTTTTGAAATTATGTACTGATTTTGAGGTATGCAAGAAATATACTTATAGGGTATTCTAAAACACATGAGGGGTGTTATACCCACTAGCCAGAAGAAAGGTACTACATTAGGTGCAAGCGAAGCTGTAAACCGCTTGTATGCCATAGGTAGTCGCTAAGATCAGGAGAACTCCCCAGATGTTGTGATGGGTATGATTCTAGTCTTTACTCTTGATTGTTATGTTTTGATGGTTCATAGTGTCACATTGTCCTTTGTAACTCCTTTTGTGGCTACTAGATTTGATGGAACCCCTGAGAGTCTTCTTGAACCCTTTAATGTTTCTACTCCAGTGGGTGAGCCTATTTGAGCTGAGAGAATCTATAGAGATTGTGTAGTGTCCATCTATCATAAGGATACTCTTGTTGATCTGGTAGAGTTAGAGATGTTTGATTTTGATATGATCCTAGGCATGGATTGGCTTCACATTTGTTATGCCTCTGTTGATTGTAGAGCTCAACCCGTTAAGTTCCAATTTCCGACTGATTCGGTTCTAGAGTGGAATGGTTCTGTTGTA
>DF357284.1:168296-180041 GCA_000787875.1 Solanum virginianum | reverse complement strand
CGGTTCTAGAGTGGAATGGTTCTGTTGTACCCAAGAAAATGTTTTTCTCCTACCTTAGGGCTAGAAAGCTAATTTTGAAAGGTTGTATCTATCATCTCATGCGAGTTAAGTCTGACGATGTTAACTCTTCTACTCTAGAGTCACTTCCTGATTGTGAATAAGTTTCTTGAGGATTTGCCTAGAGTCCCTCCTGGTAGGGAGATTGACTTTGGGATTGATGTTCTTTCTGACACCTAGCCTATCTCAATTCCACATTATAGGATGGCCCTTGCTAAGTTGAAAGAGTTGAAAGAGCAATTGAGAGACTTGTTAGAGAAGGGCTTTATCAGGCCGAGTGTTTCTCCTTGGGGTGCCCCTGTCCTATTTGTACGAAAGAAAGATGGGTCTATCAGAATGTGCATTGATTATATGCAACTAAACAAAGTCACAATAAAGAATAAATATCCTCTTCCCAGGATAGATGATCTATTTGACCAACTTCAGGGTGCTTCTTGTTTCTCCAAGATAGATCTCAGGTCTGGCTACCATCAGTTGAAAGTAAGGGAATATGATATATCAAAGATGGCATTAAGGACTAGATATGACCATTTTGAGTTCTTAGTCATGTCCTTTGGGTTGACAAATGCACCTGCAACTTTCATAGACTTGATGAATAAGGTACTCAGATAATATCTTGACATATTTGTGATTGTGTTCATCAACAACATTTTGGTGTATTTGAGAGATGAGGAGGAACATGCCAATCACCATAGAGTTGTCCTCCAAACTTTTAAAGACCATGAGTTGTATGCAAAGTTCTCAAAGCATAAGTTTTGGCTCAAGTAAGTAGCCTTCCTAGGCCATTTTATTTCGGGTGATGACTTGTCCTATGAAGAGATTCTGGTCACCTTCCTAGGCCATTTTATTTCGGGTGATGGTATTCGAGTAGATGCCCAAAAAATTGAAGCGGTTAAGATCTAGCCCAGATCGACCTCTCCGATAGACATAAGGAGTTTGTTTAGGTTTCTAGGTTATTACCACAGATTTGTTGATGGATTTTCTTCCCTATCCACACCATTGACCAAACTGACTCAAAAGAAGGTCAAGTTTCAGTGGTCTAATAAATGTGAGAAGAGTTTCCAAGAGTTGAAAACAAGACTGACTACTGTACCAGTTCTAACCTTACCTGATGGGACAAATGACTTTGTGATATATTGTGATGCATCAAGAGTTGGATTGGGTTGTGTACTGATGCAGAGAGGAAAAGTGATAGCCTATACTTCCAGACAACTTAAGGTTCATGAGAGGAACTATCCGACCCATGATCTTGAGTTGACAGCGGTGGTGTTTGCACTTAAAATCTAGTGTCACTACTTATATGGAGGGCATGTGGATGTGTTCACTGACCACAAGGGCTTGTAGTATGTCTTTAGTCAAAAAAAGCTCAACCTGCAACAGTGGAGATGGTTGGAGTTGCTCAAGGATTATGACATGAGCATTCTCTACCACCCAAGTAAGGCTAACATTGTTACTAACACTCTTAATAGGTTGTTAATGGGTAGTACGACCCATGTCAAAGAAGGAAAGAAGGAGTTGGCTAGGGAAGTGCATTGAGTGGCTCAATTGATAGTTCAACTTGAGAATGATGAGGTAGGAATCAATTTTCAGAAAGGGTCTACTTCATCTTTAGTGGCAGAGGTGAAAGAAAAGCAAGACCAAGATCTCATCATACTCTAATTGAAGGAGGTTGTCCACAAATAGAAAGTGGTGGTCTTCTCCAAAGGGGGAGAAGGACTATCAAGATAGCAGGATAGATTGTGCATTCCAGATGTTGATGGTATATGAGATAAAATCATAGTTGAACCCATAGCTCTAGATATTCCATTCATTTTGGCGCTACCAAGATGTACCATGACTTGAGAGAAGTCTATTGGTCGAGTGGAATGAAATGAGATATTATTAAGTTTGTTTCTAAGTGTCCAAATTGCCAACAAGTTAAAGTTGAGCATCAAAGGCCATGTGGATTTACACAGCACTTTGAGACTCCTAAGTGGAAGTGGGTAATAATCAACATAGACTTTATTACTAGTCTACCGAGGTCTCGAAAACAATGTGGTGATTCGATATGGGTGATTGTGGATAGGATGACCAATCGGCTCACTTCTTAGCAGTTAAGATAACTAACATTGCAGAGGAGTATGCCAAGTTATGCATTTGGGAGATTTTGAGGTTGCATAGAGTTTCCTTGTCCATCATTTTGGATATAGGAACTCAATTCACCTCCCAATTTTGGAGATCCTTCCAAAAGGGATTGGGTACTACAGTGAATCTGAGTACTGCCTTTCATCCTCAGACAGATGGTCATACAGAGCATACTATTCACAAGCTAGAGGACATATTGACAGTTTGTCCTTAACTTCAAAGAAAATTGGGATGACCACTTACCATTGATCGAATTTGCATATAACAATAGTTATCATGTGAGCATTCAAATGGCTCCCTATAAAGCTTTGCATAGGAGGAAATGTAGATTACCAATTGGGTAATTTTAAGTTGGAGAAGCCGAGTTAATTGGGCCTGATCTTGTCCATTAGTCAATTGAGAAGGTAAAGGTCATTAAAGAAAGGTTAAAGACTACACAGAGTCACCAGAAATCATACACCGATATAAGGAGAAGAGACTTAGAGTTCAAGGTGAGTGATTTGGTATACTTGAAAGTGTTACCCATGAAGGGCGTCATGAGATATGGGAAGAAGGGAAAATTAAGTCCTCGCCATATTGGTCCTTATTAGATTATGGAGATAATTGGGAAGGTTGTTTATGAGTTAAAGTTGCCTTCCGAGTTAAACGCAATTCATCCTATATTCCACCTCTTGATGTTGAAGAAATGCTTGGGAGATCTTTCCTTGGTAATCCCTATTGAGAGTATTGGAGTGAAGGATAACTTGTCCTATGAAGAGATTCTGGTCAAAATCCTTGAGCATCAGGTTTACTAGTTGAGAACCAAAGAGATTGCCTCAGTCAAAGTCCTGTGGAGAAATCAATTCGTTGAGGAAGCCACATAGGAAGCTGAGGAAGAGACGAGAGCTAAATATTGGCATCTATTCATGCCTAATGATAAGAATGTTGAAGGTAAAGTTCTTATCCTTGACTTAAATTGATTTTTCTATTCTTGAGTTTGTATATCCATTCTTGAGTCTGAGTAGAGATTATTGAGGTTTATGAGGAGTCTAGAGTTTGATTGATTGAGTATTGAGATAAGTCCTGAGTGTATTCATGCCTTGATGTCCACCTTTACTCATCATTCAAGGACAAATGATTCCAAGGGGGATATGATGTAACCCCCAATAAAATTTACCAAAATACCCCTAGAGGAGAGATGTGTGCATAACGCCTTTTCCTATGATCCAATGGTAAATCCATGGTCGGATATGGGATCGACATAAAATATTGAGTGGGAAAGTGGACCCGATTGATTTTTTAGAGCAATCGAGTCAAAAGATAATTTTTTGATGCGAAAATGATTTCCAAAATAAGTGTGCGATGCGCACTTAATGTGGACTTACACTTAGATTTGGTCCAAATATTTTCCATGAGATTAAAAAATTCAATTGAAGAATTTTTGGCAAAAAATCATCTCAAAACCACCCAGTCTGTGTCGCGGACTAGGCTGCATCGAGGTGAACTTTTTTTTTTCAATTTCGTGAGGGCATTCCAAACCTTTCCCAACCCCTTCTAAACTTAAAACATGATCTAAATGGGTTTTTTTGAGCATATAAAGGGGTTTAATCCTCATTTCTAAGCCTTTCTAAGTTCTTGAAAAAGTGTAGGGCTAAAGAGGAGAGAAGAGGAGCATAAATTCGAGGAGTTTGAGGAGAGTTCTTCGAGGATTGATTGTCAAAAGCTTCACATCAGGTATGTAAAGCTAAACTAAAGCATAAAATTGTTCTTGCATGTGCCCCAATGATGGTAATAGAGGAGCTGAGAGTCCCATGAGTCTACATACATGATTCTTGAATTATTTTTTGAAAATTATATACATATTACATGTATTTTCCTATGTTGATAATCATCATATATTTGATTTCCTGAATTATATACTTTTCATGAGTTATTATATGACCTTATATGTTATTTTGTGAAAGCATGCGTGAATGAATCTAGTGATGGAGTCTAGAGCCTTGACTTAAGTATGTTGATTGAGGTTGAGATAATTGAGCTTGATGATCCCATGAGTATTCATAATTGAGTTCTAGAGTCTTGTCTAAATGACTTCTTGTTAATGATGATCTGAGTCCTTGAGTTCTTATATGAGCACTGAGTTGATGAGTTGATTGAGATGTAAGGTCAAAAAGCCCCATCGAGTTGAGTTAATGAGATGATGAGAGTCTCCATGAGATAATTGAGGTGATGAGTGCCTCCACGAGGCTAATTGAGATGATTGATTGAGATGAGGAGGAGTCTTATGATCATTGAGTCTTGGGAGGAGTAGCGAGCACCAAAATGAGTAAGAGTAAATCCAACTCACACTCATTAACTATGTTTCCAAGCATAGGCGAGGATAAAACCATTACATTGAGGTTTCCCTTGAGTTAAAGCCCCTAAAAGCAATAGAGGACTTGTTGAGGCTAGATCCCTAGTGGATCCGATTCATTATTTACCTGAAAAGTAAGAAACGACTGTGGCAACATCAGCGGGATTGTTGTACAATTACTGGCTCATAAGTAATTGTTATCGGATAAGAGAATCTCCCAGATAATTCCCACATTGAGTACTCTGAGTTGAGTCGAGTTGAGTTGTGTTGAGTTCCATTGAGTTGATTAATAAGGTTTGATTGGTTGATGGGTCACTTGTCTACTCTTTATTCTTGCTTTATATAGACACTTGGCTTTCTGATTGAGTATATTCTGAGTTGATGTTATTTCTATATTATTTTACTTATTTCTATTTCATTTATCCATTTTACATACTCATACATTCCATGTACTGATGTCCCCTTTGGACTGCATTGTTTTATTATGCATAGGCAGGTACTAGAGATCGTCAACAAGTGCATCGTTGAGCATCTGAGCATTCAGCTGAGTTGGTAAGCCTCCCTTATCGGAGGATCATTGTTTTATTTTCATCTAGCTTATTAGAGTTAGACTTGAGTGAGCTTTATTTTTTATTTGAGGTAACCATCGGTCTATCATTGACACCATTTAATAGTGATAGAGGTTTCATAGACTAGAGTTGAGTTATCAATGTTGAGATTCTATTGAGCTAGCTTCTTTCAAACTAACATTAGCACCATTTGATAGTAATAAGGGCTTCATATACTAGAGTTGAGTTATTTATGTTGAGATTCTGTTTAGTTAGCTTCTTTCAGACTAGTCTGTTTTATTTATATTATTTTGAGACTTAGAGTGCCCATTTATCTTCTTTAGTCTTCCACTGATTGAATAATTTATTAAATGAATGAATGTGATGAGGCCAAGTGGTTCGCTTGGGGACTAGCAATAACCTCTGAGTGCCGGCCACATCCAGCATACCCTCCCAGGGTGTGACACTTTTATTGTCCAATTTATATTTGTAAATATTTTTTTTGGCATACTAAAAAAAATATTACTTTTAAATGCGTATTTTATTCAAATGCATTTTTCATTCTTCTCAATGGTTTCAACCAAAATGTTTATAATTTTAAATAATAGCCATATTAATTTTAAATGCATAAGTTTGATAACAAAAAGGTAAATTGATTTTTAATATCTTTATTTATGCTATATTTTATGCAGGAAAAAGTCTCTGGCTATTTTCAAATAGGAAGCAAAGGAAAGAATAAAGTTAAATGAGAAAAAAAAGTGATGATAAATCCAATGACAAAATGGAGAATATAAATTAAGATCTCATGAAAATTCTTGATGTAGTGAGATTGCACAAACATTGTTATCTTTTCGAATCTCGACTTCCCAGTCAGGTAAATACATTGCTAATCTATTGCTAAATAACTTGAATCTCAAATATTTTTGGATATTCGTTCAATAAAGTTAATGACAAATTCTTGATATTTAAAGACCATAATTATACCGTCTCTAGCTATAATTTTTTTAGTGATTGAATTTACGAATATGGATACATGTTTCTTTTCCAAATACAGTATTCTTTTTAAGTAAGAAATGTTATAGATAGATTTGGTTATAGAATAATATTCGGCTCTATCTATGATGAAGAAGTTTATATGTTATGGTTTGTTATCCTTATATATGTACTTTAATTTGTGAACTAAAATTTTGAAAATTAAAAAGAATACTTCCTTCCTTCTATTTTATGTGACATTTTTCTCTTTTCTATTATGAAGACATAACATTTTCTTAATTACAACAATATTGATTTTAAACTTTGCATCTTTTTATTTCTAAGGACATGTGTAATTGACTCAACACAAAAGAAAGAATTTATAGTCTTAAATACGTTGAAATATTTGCATTGTGCGACTATAAAACCTCTTACTAATGCAATAGCAGCAGCAACAACAACCTACCCAGTGAAATTCCACAATAAAACCTCTTACTAATGGTAAAATAAAAAGTTTATAGCTTGATTATTTTCAAATGTAGAAATATTTCATTTTTTAAATAGATTGATAATAAAATGGTGTTACATGATACTGAAAAATGAGGAAGTGTCTGTAATGTTTAACTTTTTTCCTTTTAAACTCATTGTAAAGTCAAATTTACAATATATATAAAGATCATAAAACCTAGATTATTTATTTCTTAGTGCTAATATTTATTTATTTTATAGGAAAATCTCTATTATATTAAACAAATTAAGCAACATATGGATTTACAGTACAAATTATTCAAAACAAGTTAGAATAAAATGTTTATTCGAACTTGAAAGTTGCCAGCTTCTTCAGAGACCTCTTATTGATGTTCAACAATGTCATTGCTTATTACCCAAATAAAACTCTTCAATATTCTATTGTGCTTGAACTTAGAGCCATTGTTATGAGAGAGATAGGTAAGAAACCCTTCTTTGTCGCGATATTGTGTGTGAATTAGTTGCAGGTAACCTAATGTTGGCCAAACAAAATATGGAGAGGACTTATACTACACATAACAAAGCTCAAGATGATGAGTCATCGGTCAGGAGTAGTGCGAGAGTGATAAATAAGGCTTGTAAATTCAAGAATGATCCAAATTATGATTGCGAAGTGCAACAAAAAAAAAGTATATTTTGGGAATAATGAGTGAAGCTCACTGAAGATGGTTGATTTTATTGATTATTTTCAGGTGTATTAAATTTTATTTTTGTTTTGTTGATATGGCACTATTTTACAATTAATTATCAATGTAGATTGGAGACTATAATTAATCTCCTAACCCTCATCAAGTGCTTTTTTTCTCCAGGTTTTGTGTTTTGAACCCACAAAAAAGTCATATAATTAAATTAACAAAATTTAGTTGATGATTTGAATAATTATTTTGTATATGATTTACATCAACCTTCTTTTTTTACCCGAAAAAAATTAAGTATAAAACACTTGATTTTTCGATAAAAATATATCATCCTGCAATTTGTTATTTTATTTTTTAATAAGACTATATCTGATCATTCGAATAACATCTATAGGTAAATCCAAATTTGGTTTCTCTATTGCTAATATGTTGTCATAATTTTTTCTTACAACCACGTTCTAAACTTTTCTTTTAAGTCATGAGTCTATTAGAAACAACATATTTATCACACAAAGATAAGGGTAAAATTTGTATACTGTCACAACCTGATCCCCGTTGGTTGATAGCGCCTGATAGATTCCATCTATAGGTAAGCCAATTACCCAAGCCACAGGGTATCTGTCCTGGCTCTCTAGTCAAACCATAGCAACACAACAATATAAATAACTGAAACCTACTCAGAACTTGGAAGTCAACTGTATAAAGCTACTACAGACTCAAAACAAAATATAAATATATCACCAGAATAACAATCTACACATAGAAATCCTAACTACACATACAAGGCCAGTATCTGAATAGAAAAAACAGTCGTCAAGAATATGAGGAGACTGCAAAATATCCAGAGCTTCTGGTGCTCACCAATGTGTAAAAGCCCTTAATTTCCTCCTATCTGATTTAGACGAGTAGGTACAGAGGATGGTTGGAAAAATGACTACGGAAAACTGCAGAAGCAAGTTGCGAGAGGGGTTTACGAGTTTTAGAGGGATTTACGACTTGTACACTGGGTTTAGTATTGGATTCCAGTGTTTCAGATTTCAGGATCACCATATCTACAAAGGAGTTTCCAACTCATAAAGAGCATTATGACTCATAAGGTGAGGTTTCGTGTTAAGTTCCAGCGTTTCATGATTGCAAGGTCTCTTTAGCAATGAGAGTACAGTTACGACTCATATGTAGACTACGACTCATAAAAAAGGGCCTCATATCAACTTCCAGAGACTCAAGATTTTCAAACTCTTTACCTCTGAGGGGCAGTTATGACTCGTAGGAGGGTCTATGAGTCATAACAAGGCTTCGTAGGACCAATTGACAGTTTTAGTGATGGGTATTTTTGTCCATTTTGGTTTCTTTTTGTCAAATCCCTTCATAGTTTAGACTTGTATAAGGTCTTAAAACATAATCCTAAGGGTATTTTTGACCCCTTTTCACCTTGAGGGTTCTTAAAGAGCAAAGAGGAGAAGAGTAAGGATATAGGGTTTCTAACCTAAGAGCAAAGATTGGTTGGGGATCGATTATTCTTCAATTTTTAGGTAGGTAAAGCTTACCAAAGTGTGAAATTCCTTTTTTCACATGCCCCTTTCCATTATCTTGAGTCAAGAGTTTAGAGGAGTTGAGTTGAGAAATCCCATTATGTTAATACTCTATCCTTGCATTTATCATGAGGTCTTATTTTACTACATGAGATAATTATTATATTGCATGATTATTAGTATGAGTTTTACACATGTATTTCATACTTGCTAGCATGAACCCTAAATTGCATGATTTATGAAATTCCATGAATATTAATGAGATTGAGATTGAGATTGATATTGAGTATATGAGTTGAGAAGCTTGAGCATGATTGAACATGAGAAACATGTTACATTGAGTCACATATATATAATTTGCTATACATGAGTATCTTGCTTGCACTATATGATGAGTCTATTAGAATAAGTCTAAATGACTGTTTAAGTTGGAGTCGAGTTGATTTGTTACATTGATTGATTGAATTGCTAAATAATTGGGATAAGTTGAGATGAGATACCCTAAAGGGGTTGAGTTTTGAGATGATTGATGAGTTGAGTTTTGAGTTGATTGATGAGTTGGGTATATTTAAGTATTGGAAGGAGTATTGAGCACCAAGTAGGGAGCGAATATACATCTACTTTAATCCATAGAACTACGTTGTTAGCGTAGGATAGTCATTACAGCTAGTTTGACGACTCTTATCCCATAACTGGACATTTACTATGGATCTAATAGAGAGCTGATCACTCTTTTTTGTGGCAACTTAAAGGCGGGAGTGGCAACGATGCTGATTTGTTATGAATCACCTAATTATAGGTGGTGGAATGAGTATGTCGATTAAGAGAAACTCCCAAGCATCATCAATTTGAGCATGAGATTTCAAACTGAGTCTATTTTACTGAGCCTATTTTAAAAGCATACCTTTACTCTAAACTTACATAAACTGTTTTGGGCATGGGAAAAATTATCCCACTCATGACTCAGAGTTGGCGCGGTAGTGTTTGCTCTCAAACTATGGCGCCACTATCTATATAGAGCACATGTTGATGTACTCATAGACCACAAGAGCTTGCAATATGTTTTTACCCAGAAAGAGCTCAACTTGAGGTAGAGGAGATGACTTGAATTTCTCACAGACTATGACTGAGCATCCTCTACCACCTAGGTAAAGCTAACGTAGTTGCTGATACCCCTAGTAGGTTGTCCATGGGAAGCACTGCCCATGTGGAGGAAGGGAAGAGAGAGTTGGCCAAAGAGGTTCATAGACTGGCATGATTGGGGGCCCAATTGGATGAACCCAGCGAAGGAGAAGTTCTTATGCATAATGGGTTTGCATCATCTCTAGTAGTAGAGGTGAAGAAGAAGCAAGACCAAGATCCTGTTTTATTACAGTTGAAGGAAGACGTGCATAAACAAAAAGTGATGGCTTTTTCCAAAGGGGGAGATGGAGTATTGAGGTATCATGAAAGATTATGTGTCGCAGATGTTGATGGTATTCAAGAGAAGATTATGGTAGAGGCCTATAGTTCTAGATATTCCATCCATCCAGGGTCTACCATGATATACTTGAGATAAGTCTACTGATGGAGTGGAATGGAGAGAGATATTGTTAAGTTTGTTTCCAAGTGCCTAATTTATCAACAAGTTAAAGTTGAGCACCAAAGGCCATGTGGAGTGGCTCAGAATTTTGAAATTCCAAGTGGAAGTCAGAGATGATCAACATGGACTTTGTCGCATGTTAATCGAGGTCTCACAGGCATCATGATTCAATTTGGATGATAGTTGATAGGATGACTAAGTCGGCTCACTTTTTGGCAGTCAAGACAAATGACACCGCGGAGGAGTATACCCGAATGTATATAAAGGAGATTGTTTGACTGCATGGAGTCCCTTTGTCTATCATCTCAGATAGAGGAGCTCAATTTACTACCTAGTTTTGGAGATTGTTTTAGAAGGGTTTGGGTACAAACATGCTCCTTAGCATAGCTTCCCATCCTAAGACAGATAGCCTAGCAGAGCACACTATTTAGACATTGGAGGATATTTTGAGAGCCTTCAACATTGACTTTAAGGATAACTGGTATGATCACTTGCCATTGATGGAGTTTACCTACAACAACAGTCTTCATTCGAGTATTCAGATGGCCCCATATAAGGCACTCTATGGGAGGTGGTGTAGCTCATCGATTGGATGGTTCAAGGTAGGTGAAGTAGAGTTGATTGGTCCTGACTTGGTTCACCATGCTATCTAAAAGGTGAAGATTATTCAAGAAAGATTGAGGACTTAACAGAGTAGACAGAAATTCTATACAGATGTTAGGAGGAGAGACTTGGAGTTTGAGGTCAATAGGTAGGTATTTTGAAGGTGTCGCCCATGAAGGGTGTGATGAGATTTGGAAAGAAAGGAAAGTTGATTCAGAGGTATATTGTCCCTTATTAGATTATAAAGAGAGTGGGCAATCTGGCATATGAGTTAGAATTACCATCGGAGCTAGAAGCCATCCACCCAGTTTTCCACATTTTTATGCTCAAGAAATGTTTGGGGGATCCATAATTAGTTGTGCCTGTTAAGAGTATTGGAGTGAGAGATAGCTTGAGTTATGAGGTGGTTCCTGTTCAAATCCTTGATCATCAGGTTCGAAAGTTGAGAACTAAAGAGGTCATATCTATCAAAGTATTGTGGAGGAACTAATTTATAAAGGAATCTACTTAGGAAACGTAGGAGGACATAGAGACTAGATATCCCCACCTATTCTTGCCTACTGATGATTAGAGAGTTGATGGTAAGTATTTCCTTATAGAATTCTAGAGTTTGAGTAAGAATTGATGTGATTTAATAACTGTTTGATTGTATTACTTGCTGACTTTCTTGATTTGACGATTGCATGAGGGAGATAAGAGTTGGCTGATTGTTACAGTCCATAGGAAAATTTGTGCCTTGACCTAAATCCCTATCTTTCTCTTCATTCGATGATGAATGATTCCAAGGGAGAGATAATGTAACAACCCTTAATTTTATCTGATTTGATTT
>DF357284.1:119519-144662 GCA_000787875.1 Solanum virginianum | reverse complement strand
TACTACCATCCATTAAGATACAACATTCATGCAACCATTCCATCCCAAGTATAACATCGAATCCACTACATCAACTCCAACAATTCACAAGGTAAAACCTAATGCAATACAAACCCGAATAAACAACTATGAACTTTCTAGTAACAATATATCCAACCAAGAGGTAAACCCAAAGGTTCACATCACAACTCAGGACAAACAAGAAGCCCACTAGTAACCAAAAGGAATAATGAAAGAAATAGTGAAATTCAGATCCGTCAACATCAAAACCTTCAACTTACCTTCCTTTGCCTTCCTCTTCGAAGCGGCATAATCAACTAGAAGAGCAAAGAACAACTGTTAGAAGGGAAAGACCTATCTCACTTCTAGAGCAGGACATAGACCATGAAGAAGGGAAAATTTTGCTAAAATGTCTCACAGCCTCCTACTCATAGTTGTGGTGCACAACACAACCATTAATAAGACTCTAATCAGTACGATGTGTTGGACTCTGAGGATATAACAACCTAGTGCTTTGATACCATCTTTGTCACGATCAAAGCCTCGGACCTAGACGTGACCAGCGAATGGGGAATAAGGATCTATCAACCTAGTATTGTGATACCATCTTTGTCATGACCCAAGCCTAGGGCGTAGACATGACCGACGAATGGGGGACCCAAAGGAACCCCAAACAAGTCTCATAGCATATCATTACACATCCTTGGTCACGGAAGCAATATAAAATAACACAAGAAACATGAACAAGGGGAATTGAGACTAAGGGAGAGAGAGAGAGTTTAATACTTAAATAACTTAGATGAGTCAAAGCTCATACATAATACATAACTTGTCCAACAATACCTCTAAATATATATACTTAGCGGGGGCTAAGACAAAGCAACTGGGCTCACCGTCATGGTCTTAAGTATATAATAAATGAAAAAGAGTCTTAATACATAACATAAGAGGATAGTCATTATCCTCAGAATGGAGGACTCACCGAAGGCTAACTTGAACAATCCGTCTAGCCACAAGAAGAATCAATAGGAGCTCTGGTTCCTATATAGTAACATCAGGGACTCACCAACAAGCTTGAGTGTAATCTTTCAAGCCAATTTGATGAGGATGCTCAAGTGGGGCTCAGGTTCCTACATGGTGACATCATGTAGGCACAGAGTATGTGTTAGTATGTTTGAATGTACAAAGTATGTAGGATGTAATGCAACAAGAGATAGGCAACATAGTCAAAATGCATATGATAAGCAATAGAGAGCATAATAACAATATGGCATGTATGAATGATGCGTGAAGTAAAACATGCTTACAATTCATTCAACTCATATAGATCATAATACATAAGTATGGTAAGAGACCTCAACTGACATAACATAAGACCAAGCGAGCTACAACTCAGAATCCCGATGTCAACCCTACACCTGAAGAAAAGGGAAAGTTACTTGCAAGGGTAAACCTCCTTATGACCAAGTGGATCCACTAAGCCTTATGTGAACTGGGTACTCGCCTCTAGTTCTTGAACTTAGTACTCGCCTCAAGCAGTCAAATTTAGGGTACTCACCTCTTACAGATTTGGGACTTGCCTCTAATCCCTTTACCTAGATGGCACATAGATCTAGGACTTGGGGACTCACCTCTAGTCTACTCGGTGCTAAGTTTAATCCCATGAAATATATAAGATAATCATACTTCAATAACTTACAATAAACAAAGAGACATGGCACGAGTATCTCTTATCTTTATTGACCTTATGTGGTGAGCTTAACTTTAATCATAAAAATAAATCATCATCAACATTGTCCTTTCATTATCATCAAACATCAAAGGCTCACAAGGTATAATCTTAGAAAAGGGGCTTAATCCGGCCCTACAACATCATTAACATTTTCATGACTTAAACACATCTTTAGAAAGCTTATAATCATCATAGGGTCACTTGAATCATAACTCAACCAATAGATCATCAAAACTTAAAGAATCCATAAAAAGGCATTTATCAAACACTTGGAGGGTATGCAATGCTAGTGTAAAACCATGCAATTCAAGAGTGAAATCATGCACGAGAATCCATTGTAAAACCATCAATCAACACCTTGCAACACCCTCAAGCAATATACATCAAAACCCCTCATCAAATCTTACATAAGATCTAAGATTTATAGCTCAAAATATGCTAAATCAATCATACTTTCATAAACCCCAAATCATTGTGCAGTAGATTTCTTAATATACAAAACCTACATATAAAATAAACTTTAAATCATGCAATTTAAGTAGAAAAGAGGATTAGGCACCATGGGTAAAAGGACCCAATGGTTGAAACCCACATACCTTGACCTTGAAGATTTTCTTGAAGAGGACTTTAATGGAGACTTGAAGCTTAAAGGAATTCCTTAGATCCGGATGGTTTTGGGACTTTAATCTTGAGAGAAATATGTGCATAAGTGTTTAAGTGAGTATTGGGGAATGTTTAGGATGATAAGAGGGTGAAATAAGGCTAAGTATAGGTATTTTCACGATTGAAAAAACTTAGGCCTAAGACTTTTTAAGTCTTGGACCAAAGTCCAAAACTGGACCAATTTTAAAGCATGTGCGCATTGCCCAGGGAACGCGGAAACAACACTATTTTGTGCCAACTTGAAAAGTCATAATTCGATATGGTTGCTCTAAAATTGGGGTTAGACCCTTTTCCCCCTAATTTTGACCCCCTGGAAAAGAATATGAAGTCGAAATTTCGAAATAACGAACGGATTTTTAGATATATGAAATTTAAAATTTTGGACATTCCAAGGCGCATTTCCAGGTACTTTTTGGGGTTGTTTCAATTTAGCCTTCTTACCAAAATGAACCACACCCTTCATGGGAGAAACCTTCAAATAGACCTAGTCACCAAAGTTAAATTCAAGCTCCCTTCTCCTCACATCAGCGTAGGACTTTTGATGACTTTGGGTTGTCCTCAACCCTTCTCTAATCAACCTTAACTTCTCTGTAGCCTCCATGACCAGATCCATACCCAATAAATCCATTTCTCCCACTTCAAACCACCCAACCGAAGAACTACAACGTCTACCATAGAGAACCTCAAAAGGAACGATACCAATGGTAGAATGATATTATCATCCCAACTACCCTTAAACTCCAAAATATAAGCCCTAAGCATATTCTTAAGCGCTTGGATAGTTCTTTTGGCTTAGCCATCTGTTTGAGGGTTAAATTCTATATTAATCTTTATCTTGGTTCAAAGACCTCCTTGGATGGACCTCCAAAAGTGTGAAGTGAATTGAGCACCACAATCCAATATGATAAACAAGGGCACCCCATGCAATCTCACCAATCATGAATGTACAATTTAGCATAGTCTTCAGCCCCATAAGTAGTCTCAACTGGTAGAAAATGAGCCGACTTTGTCATTCTATCAACCACAACCCAAATAGAATCAAAACTCTTTCTAGTCTTAGGCAACTCAACCACAAAATCCATGTTAATTTCCTCCCACTTCCAAGTGGGAATCTCTATGTCTTGGGTTAGGCCACCCGGCCTTTGGTATTCAGCTTGACTTGTTGGCAACTATGACAACCGGATAAAAATTTGGCAATGTCTTTCTTCATACCACCCCACCAAAACACATCCCTCAAATCTCTATACATCTTGGTAGAACCAGGGTGAATGGAATAAAAAGAATTATGAGCCTCATCAAGGATCTTTTCTCTCAAGTCACCAACACAAGGCACACACGACCTACCTTGGTACCTAAGGGCACAATCTCCCTCTTGGGAGAAAACCTCCACCTTTTCCTCTTTCATTAAGGACTTCAATTCTAACAAGGAGGGGTCAAGATCTTGCTTTGCTTTTACATCATCAACCAAGGAAGATTTTGAACCATCAACAACTACAACACCACCATTATAAACCTCTTCCAACCTAAGCCTCAATCGAGCCAACCGATGGACCTCCCTAGCCACCTCTTTGCCACCACCAACCACATGAGTTAGGCTACCCATAGACACCCTACTCAAAGCATCCGCCACAACATTAGCCTTATCGGGATGATAATGCACACTCATATCTAATCCTTAAGGAGCTCTAACCACCTTCGTTGCCTCAGGTTGAGATCTTTTTGAGTGAATATATATTGGAGACTCTAATGATTGGTAAACACATCAACATGCACTCCATACAAATAATGTCGCCAAATTTTCAAAGTAAAAACCATAGCGGCCAATTCAAGATCATGAGTAGGATAATTCTTTTCATGCACTTTGAGTTGCCTAGAAACATAGGCTATCATCTTACCATTTTGCATCAAAACACAACCCAAACCAATCCGGGAGGCCTCATAATACACAACAAACCCCTCCAATCCTTCCGATAGAGACAAGATAGGAGCAGAAAATCTTTTCACACTCATTGTTCCATATAAATTTAGCCTTCTTTTGAGTCAACTTAGTCATGGGAGAAGCAAAAAAGAGAATCCATTCACAAACCTCCAGTAATAACCCGCTAAGCCCAAGAAGCATCTAATGTTCGATGGGGTCAATGGCTAGGTCAATTTCTAATCACGTCCGCCTTTTTAGGATCCACCTTAATACCATCCCCTGACACCACATAACCTAAAAAGGCAACCTCTTTCAACCAAAATACACACTTCTCATATTTAGCATACAACTTCTCTTCCCTCAATCTTTGTAGTATACCCTCAATAAGTCACATGCTCCTCCTCACTATGAGAATAGATCAAAATATCATCAATGAAAACCACCACAAACAAATCAAGGTAGGGTTTAAAGACCCTATTCATAAGATGCATAAAGATAGCCGGTGCATTGGTCAACCCAAAAGATATCACCATAAATTCATAATGTCTGTACCTAGTCCGGAAGGCCTTCTTGGGAATGTCACACTCTCTCACCTTCACTTGATGATACCCGGACCGATGGTCAATACTTAGAGATCTGGAATGTCGTCTTGGGAATGTCACACTCCCTCACCTTCACTTGATGATATGCTGAACCGAATATCAATCTTAGAGAAGTGACTATCCCCTTGAAGTTGGTCAAACAAATCATCAATCCTTGGTAGAGGGTACTTATTCTTTATGGTGACCCTATTAATTTGCCGGTAGTCAATGCATATTCTAAGGGACCCATCTTTCTTCTTTATAAACAACACTGGTGCACCCTAAGGTGATTGGTTAGGCCTAATAAAATCCTTCTCTAACAAGTCCCTCGATTGCTCTTTCAACTCCTTTAACTCTGTCTGGGCCATACGAGTAAGGGGGGATAGAAATGGGTTGAGTATCGGGAAGGAGGTGTATACCAAAATTTATTTCCACTTTCGGGAGGAACACTGGGAAGGTCATTTGGAAAGATATCAAGGAATTTATTTATTTCTGGAACCGACTCTATAGGGTGGACTTTGGACTCAATATCCCTAACCCTTACAAGATGATAGAGACACCTCTTATAGATTAACTTTTGGGCTTTAATGCCAGGGATAAACCTACCTTTGACCACCATATCATGACTCTCCTTCTCAAGGATGGGTTCATTTGGGAATTGGAATTTGACCCTGTGTGTTCTACAATCAGTAGAGGCATAGTATGCATGTAACCAATCCATCCTAAGAATGATATCAAAATCCATCATTTCTAGCTTGACAAGATCACAAGGCAATCTTTTTTGCAAGATGCAAATGAGACATTCTCTATAGACCTTTCTAGCAGTAATATATGCACCAATGGGAGTAGACGCCTCTTACGACTCACCCTTGGAGTTTGGGCCCACCATGAATCATTTTAGCAACAAAAGGGGTCTCTTAGGAATGTTTGGCCCTTTTCTCCTTGAGGTTTTCCTCTTCAATCTGTTCAGCATATGTCATGAGCTTGGAAATTCCATATCTTAAATAAGCATAGTTGTATAACATTGTTTTACAACCAAATCAGAGATCCCATAACTAAACTCACAAGTGTAGGAGCGTACTTAGAAAACCTTATGAACTTGAGGTCATAGTCCCTCATGTCATACCACCCTATTTAAGGTTGATAAATTCTATTATCTTAGCCTCCCTATCATAGACTGATGCATGACTCATATTGCTCTCTCGTATACTTCAACTACATTATCTTATCCTTCACTAAAAATCTTCATGACACCCATCTATATGACTCACATAAAGGGCTTAAGGAAAATTTGAACTCTTCCCAGTTAACCCCATCACCACAGACCCTCTCCATCAACCATTGGGTATACCACACTTCAGCGACATCCTTCAATTGATAAGCAGCTAGCTCAGCTTTCTCCTCTGAAGTCACCCCCATAATAGTCAACACCTAAAAAGTTTATCAATGAAGCCTTGAGCATCCTCATTAGCCTTTGATCCATAAAACTCTAGAGGATCCATCCGAGTAAAATCTCTCACTCTAGCAGCTAGTGTGGAAGCATGAGGAGAAAGATTATCCTATCTAGCCTAGGTGGTCACCAATTAGGCAAGCATGGAAATAGCAAAACGAAATTCACCATGAGTGATCGGCTCTCCTGTAGGCTCTTGAGGAACTTGGTCCTTATTAATCGGGGCCTGTCTTGATAGATGAGCTCTTCGAGGAGGCATCTTCTGTAATGTAGCAAGGATATCATTAGAGTTAGGAAGCCTTAGTACATGATTGGTAGAGATGCTCTTCCTGGAGGCATCTTCTGTATGGAATAAAGGTTAGAGTCAAGGTTAGGAAGTCTTAAGACACATTGCACAGTGCGACATAAGAAATGAAGAAGTGAGACATTTCCTAGAATGCCATCATAGCCTCCCACTCATAGGTATGGTGTACTTCACACCTATGAATAGGACTCTACTCGACATGACATGTTGGACTCCAAGGATCATTTATAAACCTAGTGCTCATATACCAAGCTTTTCATGACCCAAACCTAGGGACAAGGAGGGTTATGGTGAATAGGAACCCCGAGAGTCCCAAACAAGCCTCAAAGTATCCACATTCACATCATCGATTTGGAAGAGTATAATGTAGTAGTAAACATATACTTTTAAGGGATACAAAAGTATGAATCACGTTATAGGGATATCATAGGGATAGGGATTTGCATAGAGTCACATAGCACATAACACATAGAAACTATGGGGCGAGTAAGTATGACTCACTCTATAGGGATAGAACGGGACTTAGGACTTTCCATATTTCCACATCATATCATAAACAAACATCATAATATCCATATTCAAAAGATATCTATAACCATAATCTCCAAATAGAAAACATAGCATATACTCGTATAAGAGTTTACATGTTATCCAACAATGCCTCTAAGTCATAGAATAGGATAGGGGCCAAGACATGTCTCGGGCTCACCCTTAAAGTAAATAAAACATAAGCTGAAGCAACATAATAGGTAGATGGATGATGGCTTGTCCTTGGATAATAAGACGCACCACAACAACATTTACAAATCTAAAGTAGCTATCAAAAGGGGGATGGATATAGTCTTCGGTCCCTTCATGGTTAGATCATGTAGGCAAAAAGTATATGTTAGTACATTTGAATACTAAGTATGCGAGCATGCCATGCATATGAACTTATTAAATTTGCATTCAATGTTAGATGATAAGGCAACATAAATAGAGAGAAGTATATAAGCAATGATGAGTAATATATCAATATACCATGAAATCCATGATACATGCAATGCCATAATACTTCAACATAGAAGGGACGAGACCTCAATCGACATATAAGACCAAGCAAGCTATTACTTAGAATTTTGATGTCTTCCTCACACCAAATAAGAGGTGATCTACTTGTCAAAGATAGACCATACTTCTCTTTATGGGGCTCCCATTTCAAAGAAGTAACCTTCCTTATGAGTCTCCCATTTCAAATAGGATTTTAATTTATATCAAATCAAAGTAGTAACTGTACCTTAAGGGCCTCTATTTCAGTAAGGATCACTATAATCAAATATCTATTGTGGTACATAGTTATGGGACATGAGTACTGGACCCTTGGAGATAGCCCCCCTCCCACAAGTCCGCTCGGTGTTAAGTTATCATCCCACAAGAATACATATATGTATACATGCTTTCAAAAGAGTCACAAGTCATTTCAAATTATTTCAATGCATAGTTGGGCTTAAAAGCCAAAAATTCTTCAAAATCATTCATACTTGGGCTAAAAAAAGTCAAATCATACTTCAAATTAAACCTTCATGCATAGGAATAGCCCATTCACATATATTAAAATAATGTAAACACCCTAAGCTTCTCAACTAGACATATGCTAGACATTTATGTGATCACATTCTTGTCATAACCAAATTCTCATCAAAATCATATTTACAAACATAATTGGGTCATAGCCCACTTCATAATCTTCATAAAACTAATGCTCATGTTTTGGGTCATGCCATAACTGATGAGAAGATAGCATGGGCAGTAGAGATTCAAACTTAAATCAATAATACAATATGAAATTCAAGTAAATCTATATTTAAATTATAATTTAGATTACTCATGCTTAAATCAAACTTGAACGGGACAATGCATATTCAAATCATCATAATATTCATGCAATTAAACATATTATGGCTTAAATCACTTTAAAAACAATAACTAAACATAGTCCATATCTCAATTGAATCAAATAAACAATAGTCTAAAAGGCCCATGTTTAGAGTAAGCTTAATTTTATAAAATCAAGTGCAAAGGAGTTTAGGTTCTTCATGGTTGAAAGGGACCATAAATCAATCCCCCAGCCTTAGCTAACCAAGAAGAAATAAGAAGAATTTGATTGAAGAAGAAGACTCTTCCTTAAGCTCTAAGCTAATCTTCAATAGCTCACTTGAGTGAAGCCTTTAGATGAGAGTATTGAATAATTCTAAGTGTATGAATTAAATTTGAATGGGAATAGAAGAGTATAGGTCTTTTGAGAGGCTTAAAATAGGTTAGAAAGTCAAAACAACTTTCAGGAATAGCCAAAATTAAAAGAAATCCATTAATGAAATGGATATCAAAAAGTTGTAAGGGGTCTCATGATGAAGCTCCAGGGACCATGTAGGGGTCACACAGACCGTGTGGCTTCACTTAGAAAAATTCATCACTAACGAACTTTCGAGATGGTGATAACATACTTCCAAAATTTCTGGACCAACACCCATAGAGGACACCACACGACCTGTGTAGGGTTCATGTGTGAATTTCTTTGACCAAAATGTGGTTTTCAAGTCCAAGTCTCCTCTCACAAGCCATCACACAGCCAGTGAAGTGTAACATGTGTCGTGTAGTGCTAAGTGATGAATGCCTTGATCTTAAACTCCAACTTAAAGCCAAACACTTAACACATAAGGCCAAGGGCCACCTCAACGCTTCTCCACATAGCCAGTAATGAGTCATATGACCCGTGGAGACCCTGTAAGGACTCAACCTTTGTATGACCTTCATGGTGCTTGGAATTTGGTTTTGGGAAGTTTTTGACCAAGGTGACGCCTTAAGGACACCTCCACGGGTCGTGTGACCCACCAAGAGCCGTGCGAAGGAGCCTTGAGATGGCCCATATCCTTGTGTGTAGAGTGTTCACCTTAACTTTGAAGGTCAAAACTAAGGTTCACGCCACATAGACCTCATACGGTCCATATGGCTCTTTATGGGTCATGTGGTTGCTCGTGTGATGTAGCCTTGGCCTTAAAAACCACATTTTTAGCCAAGGCACTTAACACATGAACCGCATATGGTCTGTATAACTTTTCATGGGCCGTATGGCCCCTCATATGGGTGTTGGTGTGAAAATTTTCTAAGTATGGAATCACTATCTCAGAAATTTATCAGTGGAATGTTTGTTAAGTGTGGCTTCATGGAAGGCCACATAGTTCATTTACCTTTAAACGATATGTGCGACCTTGGTATGGGACCCCTAGGAACATTTTTTCATATGTTTCATTAATGGCTTTCTTGTAATTTTGGTTAATCCTAAGAGATGTTTATCTATGTTATCCAAAGACATTCAATTGACCTATACTCTTTTTCTCTCATTCAAATTCAATCAACACTTAGAATTTGTTCAAGCCCTCTTATAAGAACTCTCCCAAAGTGAACCTTGGAGGATTGTCTTGAAGCTTAAGGAAAGGGCTCTTCTTAATCAAACTCATGGTGTTTCTTCCTTGTTAGCTAAGGTATGTGAGATTGATTTATGGTCCCTTTCAACCATGAAGACCCCAAAATATTTTCACTTAATTTTCATGAAATTGGGCTTACTTTAATTATGGGTTTTTTAGATTATTATTTATTTGATTCAGTTGAGATATGGGCTATGTTTTATTGTTGATTTTAAGGTGATTTAAGCCCTAATATGTTGAATTGCATGATTACTCTGAAGATTTGAATATGCATATCTCCTTTAAAGTTTGATTTAAGCATAGGTAATATAAATTGTGATTTAAATGTGAATTTACTTATTGATTCACTTGAATTTCATATTATATTGTTGATTGAAGTTTGAATCTCTATTGCTTATGTTATTCTTATCTCATTCATAGCATATGCATACATGAACTATAGTTTTCATGAAGTTTATGATATGGGCTAAGTCCCAATTATGATGATGTTTGTGTTTTCAATGAAAGTATAAGTAAGATAAGAATATGATAACATAATGTCTATGATATGGGTCTTTTAGTAATCATGGGTGTTTACACCAAATGTATAAGTATGAAGGAGCATCAAAATAAGGTTGAAGGCAGGGAGGGCTATCCCCAAGGGTCCTTAGTCCTTTCTCATAATGTGCTTAAAGGAGCTATTCCTATGCATGAAAGTTTTACATGAAGTACGATTTGGCATTTTAGTCCAAGTATGCTTGATTATGAAGTATGTTTGGCTTTTAAGCCTAAGTATGCATGATTATGAAATGTGATTTGGCCTTTAAGCCAAAGTATGTGTTGTTATATTTTGAGAAGACTTATGCCTCTTTTACAAATATGTATATGTATATGAATTCTTGTATGATAATGATGAATGTTATGTTTATGCCTTGCATCGTGCATACTTAGTATATGTCTATGTATTCTTGTGGGATAATGATGAATGTTACATATACGTATATGTATTTCTAAACTATGTGCACAACATAGGTTTATGTGTATACCCCTTTGAGGATGATGAACGTTAATGGATCTACCTTTGGTAAGTAGTTCACCTCTTTATCCATAGTGGGAAAGACGATGGAGTTCCAAGTTATGGCTCACATAGTCTTATGTCGGTTAAGGTCTCATCCCATTATATAAAAAGTATTTTGGCATTCATGCATCATGTACTTCATGGTTTATCGATATATTATTTTATGGCTATATACTTCTTTCTATATTATATGCCCTTGTCATCTAACATTAAATATAGATTTAATAAGTTCATATGCATTGCATGCCTGCATACTTAATACATTCAAATGTACTAATACATACTTTTTGCTTACATGATTTAATGATGTCGAGATTGGAGACTACATTCATCCACCATTTGACGGCTAGCCAGATCTGTGAAAGTTATTGTGGTGAGTCCTATCTTCCAAGCACAAGCCACCATCCATCTACCTTATGTTACTTTCAATTATGCTATTTTACTTTGAGGGTGAGCCTAGGACATGTCTTGGCCCCCATCCTATCTTATGACTAGAGGCATTATTGGATATCTTGTAGACTCTTGTACGGACATATGTTATGTGTTGATATTTGGAGATTATGACTATGGCTATCTATTGGATATGGTTAATTATGACTTGGTTATGATATAATGTGTATACATGTTATGATATGAATATGTGGAAGATCCTAAGTCCCGCTTTGCACCCATAGAGTGAGTCATACCTACTCACCCCTTAGATCTTATGTATTATATGTTATGTGAATCCATGTTAATCCCTGTCCCTATGGCATCCCCATAGCATGAGTCCTAATTTTCATCCCTTAAAACTATGTGTTTACTATCTTTAATATGCCTCCAAACCGATCATGTGAATAAGGATACTATGAGGCTTATTTTGGGACTTTTAGGTTCCCATTCACCATGTCACTCCTAAACCCTAGGTCCGGATCATGACAAGCTTGGTATCAGAACACTAGGTTTATAAATGATCCTCGGAGTCCAACATGTTGCATCTAGTAGAGTCCTATTCATGGGTATGAAGTATACCATGCTTATGAGTAGGAGGCTATAATGGCATTCTAGGAATTGTCTCACTTATTCATGTCTAATATAATGCTTTGGATCGTGTATTATACTAATTCTGATAATGTCCTTACTACATTACAGAAGATGCCTCCACAAAGAGCTCCCTAACCAAGATCAGCCTAGCTAATGAGAACCAGGTTCCTTAAGGGGTCTCTGGAAGAGACAATCACTAACGGTGAATTCTGTACTACTATTGTTATGCTTGCCCAAGTGGTGACCACCCAGACTAGACAAGACTAATCTTCCTCCTCGTGATCCCACTCCAGCTGCTAATGTGAGAGATTTCACTCAGATGAATCCTCCAGAGTTCTATGGATCAAAGGCTAATGAGGATGCTCAAAAGTTTATTGATGAGCTCTCTAAGTTGTTGATTGTTATGGGAGTGACTTCTAAGGAGAAGGTTGATTTAGTTGCTTATAAGTTGAAGGACGTGGCTCAAGTTTGGTATACTCAATGGTTAACAGAGAGGATCTGTGGTAATAGAGTTAATTGGGAAGAGTTCAAGTTTACATTTTTGGATTGTTCCTTCCCTCTTGAACTTAGGGAAGCAAAGATGACAGAATTTATCAACCTTAAACATGTTAGTATGAGTATGAGGGGCTATGCCCTCAAATTCACAAAGCTCTCCCAATATGTTCTTATGCTAGTGGCCGACCCCCATGCAAGAATGCATAAGTTTATTTTTAGGATCTCTTATTTGGTTATGAAAGAACGTCATAGGACTATACTTATTCGGGATATAGACATCTCCACGCTCATGACTTCCAATAAGGCTAAGGTTCTAATGTAAGGTTTGTGAATGCTAGGGTTCCTTCTCCTAGGGCACAGATTGAAGGCGGAAAGGCTTACCTCGAGAAGTATTTATGGGGTTCGGGTGCTTTCTTTAAGTGTGGTGAGATGGGCCACAAGCTTACTGATTTCCCAATTGCACTTAAAAAAAAGACATATGGATCAAGATGATCAAGTCCAACTAAGAGTTCATCAAGGTAGTGCCCGCAAACACAACGGTTTTATGCTTTGCATGCTCAATAGGAAGTAGAGGAAGCTTCAGATGTTGTGACCAGTATGTTGAAAAGTCTTTGATTTTGATATTTATCCTTTGCTTGATCTGGGTGCAAATTTATCTTTTGTGACTTCTCTTTTGGCTATTAAGTTTGGTTTGAGCCCTGAAATCTTGAGGGAGCCCTTTTTATTTTACACTCCCGTGGCTGAATCTGTTGTTGCCCAAAGAGTCTATCTAAGTTGTCCTATATTTGTCTTGCATAAAGTCCTTCTATGTGATCTTATGGAACTTGAGATGTTTGATTTTGATGTTATTCTCGAGATGGATTGGTTGCATGTTTCATATGCCTCTATAGATGGTAGAACCCAGAATGTTAAGTTCTAATTTTTGGATGAGCCTGTTCTTGAATGGAAGGGTAGTAACTCCATTATTAAAGGTTGGTTTATTTCCTAGCTCAAGGCCTGAAAGATGATTTCTGAAGGGTGTACCTATCACATTGTAAGGGTCAAAAATATGGAGACTGAGTGACCTACTCTTGAATCAATTTCGATGCTTAATGACTTTGCAGATGTGTTTCCTGAAGATTTGCCTAGTATTCCTTCTGAAAGGAAAGTAGACTTTTGCATAGATCTTCTCCTAGATACTCAATCTATCTCTATTCCTCCTTATCATATAGCGCTGGCTGAGTTAAAAGAGTTGAAAGATCAATTAAAAGACTTATTGGAGAAAGGCTTCATTAGGCCAATTATATAGTCATGGAGTGCTCTAATTTTATTTGTAAGAAAGAAATATAGGTCTCTTTTGATGTGCATTGATAATAGAAAATTAAATAAGGTAACTATTAAGAATTACTCGTTTCCAAGAATCGATGACTTGTTTGATCAACTTCAAAGGGCCACCCATTTCACAACAATTGACCTTCATTCTAGTTATCGTCAATTAAAGGTTAGGGAGTGTGACATCCCCAAAATGGTTTTTCGAACTAGATATGGGCACTTTGAATTTGTGGTGATGTCGTTTGGTTTGACTAATGCTCTGGCTATGTTTATGGATCTTATGAATTGGGTGTTCAAGCCATTCCTTTATAGTTTTATGCTTCATTAATAATATCCTTATTTATTCTCGAAGTGAGCGAGAGCATAGGGATTATTAGAGGTTGGCTCTTCAGACTTTGAGTGAGAAGCAATTGTATGCTAAGTTCATCAAATGTGAGTTTTGGTTGAGTGTGGTAGCTTTTATTAGTCATGTGATATCTGGTGATAGTATTAAGGTTGACCAGAAGAAGACTGAGGCCGTGAAGAATCGACTAGACCATTGACTCCTTCAGATATTCAAAGTTTTCATGAGTTGGTCAATTATTATAGGAAATTTATTGAAGGTTTCACCAAGTTGACTCAAAAAAAGGTGAAGTTTGTATGGTCAAATGATTGTGAGAAGAGTTTTCAGACTTTGAAAGATCGGCTTACATCGGCTCTTATTTTGACTTTACCGGATAGCTTAGAATAGCTTGTGGTGTATTATGATGCTTCTTAAATTGGGTTGGTTTGTGTGCCAATGCAACATGGTAAGGTGATAGCTAATGCATCAAGACAATTGAAGGTGCATGAGCGTAACTACCCGAGTCATGATCATGGGCTAGTGGTTGTGGTGTTTGCTTTGAAGATTTGGAGTTTATGTTGATGTTTTCACTGATTACAAGAGTTTGCAATATGTGTTCACCCAAAGAGATCTTAACGTGAGGCAAAGAAGGTGGTTGGAACTCCTTAAGGACTATAACATGAGTGTTCAATATCATTCTACCAAGGCAAATATTGTAGCCAATGGTCTTAGTAGACTGTCTATGGAGAATATGGCTCACGTTAATAAAGGGAAGAAGGAGTTGGTAAAGGATGTTCACTATTTTACTAGATTGGCTGACTCTAATGAGGGTGGTTTTCATGTTTAGAATGGGACCAAATCTTCTGTTGTTGTTGATATTAAGGCTAAACAATATTTAGACCCATCATTAGTTTAGTTGAAGAAGTTAGTTGCCAAAAAGAAGGTAGAGGTTTTCTCCCAAAAGGGAGATAGTGTGCTTCAATATCAAGATCGATTGTGTGTTTTAAATATTGATGATCTTAGGAGGATGATCATGAGTGAAGCCCATAACTCTCATTATTCTATTCACTCAGGATCTACCAAAATGTATCGGGATTTGAGAGAAATGTATTGGTGGCATGGTATGAAGAAGGCTATAGACAAGTTTGTATCTGAATGTCCTAATTGTCAACACGTGAAGGTAGAGCATCAAAGGCTCAGTGGTTTGGCTCAAGATATTGAGATTCCTATTTGGAAGTGGGAAAATTTGAACATGGATTTTGTGGTCGGGTTGCCTGGACCTAAAAGTAATTTGATTCAGTTTGGGTTGTTGTTGATCGAATGACTAAATTGGCTCATTTCCTACTGGTCAAGACTACCTTCAACGCCAAAGATTATGGAAAGTTGTATATCCAAGAGTTGGTAAGGTTGTATGGTGTGCCCAGGTCTATCATATCAGACTGTGAAACCCAATGTACTTCTCACTTTTGGAGATCATTTCAAAGAGTACTCTGCACCAAGGTGAATTTAAGTACCACTTTTCATCCTCAAACCAATGGACAAGCCGAAAGGATAATTCCAAATTTAAAGGACATATTAAGGGCTTGTGTGTTGGAATTTAAGGGTAATTGGGATGATCATCTACCACTTCTCGAGTTTATTATAATAATAGCTTTCATGCTAGCATTGGTATGGCACCATTTGAAGATTTGTATGGTAGAAGATGTAGATTTCTGTGGGGTGGTTTGAGTTGGGGAAGGTGGCTTTGATTGGCCCAGATTTAGTGTTGTAGGCTGCAGAGAAGGTGAAGTTGATTAGGGAGAGTTTGAAAATGGTTCAAAGTCGTCGAAATTCTTATTCAAATGTTAGGAAAAGGGATCTTGATTAGGGAGAGGTTGAAGTTAATTAGGCAGAGGTTGAAAATGGTTCAAAGTCGCCAAAAGTCTTATTCGGATGTAAGGAAAAGGGATCTTGAGTTTCATGTTAGAGATTGGGTGTATGTGAAGGTCTCACCCATGAAGGTGTAATGCATTTTTGCAAGAAGGGCAAGTTAAGTCCCCAGTATATAGGTCCTTATGAGATTGTTAAGGGGATCGGGAAAGTAGCTTATAGGTTGGATTTGCCTCCAAACTTAAGTTCTATTCACCCAGTTTTCCATGTGTCTATGTTGAGGAATTGATTGGTGATCCTAGTATAATTGTGCCTTCGGAAGGTGTTGAGGTTGAAGAGAACTTGTCTTATGAGGAAGTCCCGATTGAGATCTTGGATAGGCAAGTGTAGCGGCTTCCAAACAAAGATGTTGCTTCAGTTAAGGTGTTTTGGAGAAATCAACATGTGGAGAGTGCTACATGGAAGGTGAAGTTGGACATGATGAAATAATATCCCCATATTTTTCGATCTACTCAAGCCTAAGGTATTAGGTTCTCCCTATTCCAAGTGGTTCTAATTCTTTCACTGTTGTGTTTCATGACATGACATGCATACATGTGCACGAAAATGATTTAATGATGTTTGATATGAGTTTTAATGACTTAATGGTTTTCAAATGATGAAATATGCATTGTGTTCTTATGTTTTGATGTTTCATGTTCAAGTCAAGCCTTTCATGCCTTGTTTTAGCATATTCAAAAACAAATGTTCCCAAGGGGGAGATGAAGTAAGGACCCGGACTTTGTATGACTTTAATGGTGCTTGGAATTTGGTTTTGAAAAGTTTTTTACCAAGGTGATAGCTTAAGAAAACCTTCATGGGCCATATGACTTACCACGGGTTGTGTGGAGGAGTCGCGAGGTGGCCCTTGGTCTTGTATGTAGAATGTTGGCCTTATCTTTGGAGTTCAAGACTAAGGTTCGCACCACATAGACCCCACACGATTCGAGTGGCAATTTATGGGCTATGTTGTGGCTTGTATGATGTAGCCTTGGCCTTAAAAACCATATTTTTGGCCAAGGCACTTCACACATGAACCTCATACGATCCATATAACTCTACACGAGCTGTATGGCCCCTCGTATGGGCGTTGGTGTGAAAATTTTCTAAGTATGAAATCATGGTCTCGAAACTTCATCAGTTGAAATTTTGGTTATGTGTGGCACGAAAGTCCACATAGTCCGTGTGCCTTCAAACGATCCGTGTGACCTTGGTACGGGACCCTTGGCAATATGTTTTTCATCTATTTTATTAATGGTATTTTTGTAATTTTGGCTTTTCCTAAGAGACGTTTATGACTTTCTATGCTACCCTAAGACATTCAAATGACTTAAACTCTTCTTCTCTCATTCAAATTCAATCAACACTTAGAATTTATTCTAGCTCTCTGATAAGAACTCCCTTAAAGTGAACCTTGGAGGATTGTCTTAATGCTTAAGGAAAGGGTCTCTTCTTCATAAGATTCTTCTTGTTTCTTCTTGGTTAGCTAAGGTATGTGGGATTGATTCATAGTCCCTTTCAACCATGAAGACCCCAAACTGTTTTCCCTTGTTTTTCATGAAATTGAACTTACTTTGGTTATGGGTTTTTAAGATTATTATTTATTTGATTCAATTGAAATATGGGATAGGTTTTATTGTTGATTTAAGGTGATTTAAGCCCTAATATGTTGAATTGCATGATTATTATGAAGATTTGAATATGCATGTCCCCTTTAAAATTTGATTTAAGCATGGGTAATCTAAATTATTATTTAAATATGAATTTGCTTATGGATTTACTTGAATTTCATATTATATTGTTGGTTTAAGTTTGAATCTCTACTTCCCATGTCATTCTCATATCATTCATGGCATATGCATACATGAACAATGGTTTTCATGAAGTTTATAATTTGGCTTAAGGCCCAATTATGATGATATCTATGTTTTCAGTAAAAGAATGGGTATAACAAGAATGTGATCACATAATGTCTATGATATAGCTCTTTGAGCAATGATGGGTGTTTACACCAAATGTATAAGTATGAAGGAGCACCGAAATGAGGTTGGAGGCGGGGAGGGTTATCCCCAAGGGTCCTTACTCCTTTCTCATAATGTGCTTAAAAGAGTTATTCCTATGCATGAAAGTATGACATGAAGTAGGATTTGGCTTTTTAGCCCAAGTATGCATGATTATGAAGTATGTTTAGCTTTTAAGCCTAAGTATGCATGATTATGAAATGTGATTTATCCTTTAAGCGTAAGTATGCATTATTATGTTTTAACAAGATTTATGTCTCTTTTACAAGCATGTATCTGTATATGTATTCTTGTGGGATGATGACTTAGCACCGATGGGTTTAGAGGTAGGGAGGGGTATCTCCTAGGGTTCTTACTCCTTTCTCTTGAACTATATGCCTAACATAGGTTTATGGTTATGCCCCTTTGAGGAAGTTGAATGTTAATGGATCTATCTTTGGCAAGTAAGCCACCTCTTTATCCATTGTGGGAAAGACGACAGAGTTCCAAATTATAGCTCACTTGGTCTTATATCGGTTAAGGTCCTATCCCGATTGAGATCTTGGATAGGCAAGTGTAGCGGCTTCCAAACAAAGATGTTGCTTCAGTTAAGGTGTTTTGGTATCGGTTAAGGTCCTATCCCTGTTATATATAAAGTATTTTGGCAATTCATGCATCATGTACTTCATGGCATATCAATATATTATTCTTTAGCTATAACTTGATCCATATTATGTGACCTTTTCATCTAACATTGAATGCAGGTTTATTAAGTTCAAATGCATTTCATGCCCGCATACTTAGTATATTCAAACATACTAATGCATACTTTTAGCCTACATAATCTAACCATGTAAAGACTGGATACTACATTCATCCACCATTTGATGGCTAGCCAGATCTGAAAATGTTGTGGTGGTGAGTCCTATCTTCTAAGTACAAGCCAGCATCCCTCCACCTTATGTTGCTTCCGTTTATGCTATTTTACTTTAAGGTTGAGCCCGAAACATTTCTTTGCCTCCGTCCTATCTTATAACTAGAGGCGTTGTTGGACATCTTGTAGACTCTTGTACGGACATATGTTATGTGTTAATATTTGAAGATTATGATTATGGCTATCTATTGAATATGGTTATTATGATTTGGTTATGATATAATGTGTATGTATGTTATGATGTGAATATATGGAAGTCCTAAGTCCCGCTTTGCCCCTATAGAGTGAGTCATACTTACCCGCCCCTTAGTTCTTATGTGCTATGTGTTATGTGAATCTATGTTAATCCTTGTCCCTATGGCGTCCCCATACCATGAGTCCTACTTTCTAATCCCTTTGAACTATGTGTTTACTATCTTTGATATGCTTCCGAATTGATGATGTGAATATGGACACTATGAGTCTTGTTTTGGGACTGTCGTGTTCCCATTTGCCATGTCACTCCTAGACCCTAGGTCTGGGTCGTGACATGCCCATGTGGTGTCATCTTGGTAAAAAAGCTTTTTGAAACAAAATTCGATACACCATTAAAGCCTTACCAAGTCTGGGTCCTTACACAAATATAAAACCTAGCATCATGTGCCAGCTTCTTCTTTTACTAACTTGTAGCATCAAGAGGAAACACCCCACTCACCTAATAGTTGACAATGTTTGCATACAATGGCAACTCCTCAATGTTCAAAGCTAAGAGATACTCATCTGGAAACTCCTTCCTGATCCTTTCTTGCTCTTCGATGTGAGTATCATCCTCTAATATGGATAAGTGATCTGCGATCTGCAGGTTCTCACACCCTTTTCTATACTTAATTTTGATGTCAAACCTTAGAGTAAGAGAATCTACTGAATAAGCCTAGGCTTCACATCGTTCTTATTGAAGAGGTACTTTAGGGATGCATGATCAGTAAAAAAACTATCACCTTGGCACCCACCAAGTAAGAATGGAACTTATCAAAGGCGAACTCTAATGACAATATCTCTTTCTCTGTGATTATATAGTTATACTATGTTGGATCCAAGGTTTTGCTAGCATAGTACATTGAGCGGAAGATCTTGTCCTTGTGTTAGCCCAAAACTGCTCCCACTACTGTATCACTAGCATCACATATAAGCTCAAATAGGACCTCCTAATTTGGAGCCATCAAGATGGGTACTTCTATCAACTTTTTCTTCAAGGTCTCTAAGGCTTGTAAACAAGGAGCATCAAAGTTAAACTTTACCTCTTTTTCTAATAGAGTGCACAACTTCTTCGAGATCTTAGAGAAGTCTTTGATTTATCTTCGATAAAACCCTGCATGCCCTAAAAAGCTTCAGACTCCTCTGACATAAATGGGTTGAGGTAGCTTTTCTATCACCTCTATCTTCAGTCTATCGACCTCTAGTCCCTTCTTGGACACTTTTGACCCAAGTCTATTCTTCCTAAGTTCGAGCTACTCCTATGATTGCTACTTATGCTTCTAAGTTATATTTTAAAGATTCTGTGGGATGACTTAGGACCGAGTGGACTTGAGATTGGGCTTCATTTTCTTAGTTGAGGCATGACCCAATAAAGCTAAATCTCAAAGCCCCTAACTATATGCCACCATAGGATCCCTTTTAGGCTAGGCTAGTAAATCCATATTGGCTATTTATGTTATTAAGATACATGCGAAGTTGACAGAGTTCCACCCGGCAAGTGGTCCCCCTGTGCCAATGTAGGGGTTATATTGGATTCTATGTAGTAGCTCACATGATCTTATATGTTGGTTAAGGTATTCTTCCACAAGTTTATGATCCTATGATATGTTTTTATTATACGTACTTTCTCATACATTGACTCTTATTAATATTGAGTTATATCCCTTGTGCATGCTTAAGCTTACTTTATGTATCTTTCATCTCCTACATACTTATATGTTATAATTATGAATAATGGCATTACTATTTTATACATACATTGCATCTCATATACTTAGTACATTCTAACTACTAACGCATATTTTGCTTGCATGATTTAACCATGTAGGGATATGCACTCCTTCGCCGGTTCATGGCTAGTATTCAATGTTCAAAACTAGTACTTTTATTTGTGGTGAGCTCTTAGTTCGGGACTCTACTATTTTCCTTCTAGCTTGTGTTTTTGTACTTTTGAGACGATATATTTATGGCCCTTTTGAGGCATTTACTTTCTATTTTCCACAATTATGGAGTGTTTTCTATTTGATGAAAAATGACCATTACCGATTTCATCCATGGATGTATTAGTTGGCATGCTTATGGACAAAGTATGTTAGTTATTCTTATTGTTTTTTAATGTTGCTTCATTCCTTTAAAAAGGCCTATAGTCTCTTTCTCCTTATTTTCTGCGAATGTTTTAATTGAATGCTTAAGATGCTTGAGATGGCTTAGGTGAGGTGCCTTCGGGTATCTCATTCACTGTGTGGCGACTAGGTCCCTAGGTTGTGTCATTATAGAATCCCCCTTATGAATGTTTAAAGATGGTGATAAGGACAATTCTCTCCAAAGGATAGATCCTCTTGTGATAAGGATAATTCTTACTTGATGGATCTCATTTTTTAATGAGTTACTCCTTATATGATAATGCTATGTTTATAAGTTTATTAATGAATACGATTATGCATATGTTTTCAAATGTATTCGATGAGAATGATTAGCACCGAATAGGACATGGTAGAGAGATTCGATGAAGGAATCCTAAAAGTAACCTCATGCCTCATTAACTATGTGGGATCCCTTGTAGACTAGGCTAATGGATCTATGTCAGCCATTTTATATTCACTAAAGATGCATGTGCAAGTTGACAGTGTTCCAATCGGCAAGTGGCATTCCCATGCCAATGTAGGGGGATATGTTGAATTTTGTGTAGTAGCGCATTTGGTCTTATATGTTAGTTAAGGTATCCTTCCACATATGTATATATGATGTTATGAACTTATGATTTTAACTCCCATGCATGTTTTCATCAAAGCATTACTCATGCATGTCATATTGAGCTTATTTCTAGCTATTGTATATGATTATGCATCTTGTCTATGTATCTTATGATCTATTGTTCATTCCATCCCACATATTAGTACATTTAAGTACTAAGGCATACTTTTTACCTACATGATCCAACTATGTAGGGACTGGAGCACTTCTTCATCCACCTCTTCGTTGCTAATTCGATTCTTGAAGATATTTCATTGTGGTAAGTTCTCTTGTTTGAGGGAGATACCCATTTTCTATATAGCTTTTTATGTTGAGACATTATCACTTTACTTCTTATTTTGAGGGTAAGAATAGGACATGTCTTGGCTCCCGTCCTACACATGTCTAGAGGTGTTGTTAGATACTTATATTATGTACGAACTATGTGATGTTTAAGCTTCTATGGAGACTTATCCCTTAGTCCCTACCATTTGCATATTGATGCTTTTGATGTTAATTATGAGATGGTGTACCTCCCTAAGTCCCTATTTCCCCTTAGAGTGCATCTAATGTTCCCTTTTCCCTTAATATTTCTTGATGAAATCGAATGATAGAAAGTCCCTTACCGATTTCTCCATAGCTTGCGTCCTAAGTTCTGAATCCCCTTAGTTGGACAAATTGATGCTTGTATTATATTCCATAACTAAGGATGTGCATAAGATATGCTATGAGGCTTGTTAGGTTCCCATTCTCCATATCGTACCTAGACTCTAGGCTCGGATCATGACAGCGGACAGGGCTCTCATGAAGAAAGGCATGATCGATAGGGCCACATCGATGGAATATGATTGCCTTCCCACTGCAACTCCTGCTCCTCCAAAGGCCACAGGACCTGTTTTGTTGTTGATGCTGGACCTTCAAGCTGCCAGAGATGCACACATCCCTCTTCAGACGCAGGTTGATGAACTAAAAGAACAGTTGGCGGACTCCTAGGCTGAAGTGGGTCAGGTTCAGGACCGACTCCTAAGGCAGCAGTAGGATCATAATGCTTGTGTGGAAGCTTGAGACATGATGAGTAATCTTTCGATAAAGAAAAGGAGGAAGAGAGAAAAATGAAAGATAAAATGGATGAAGATGTGCCGAAATAAAGTCTAAATAGACACACATTGCGTGGGACATTCCTGACCTAACACGACTATATTCAAGGGAAAGAAAAATATCTTTTACCACTAGAAAAGATGTGTGTTGTCTTTAAGCAACCAAATTAGCAAGATCAAAATTCACCATGTGTCATGAAGTCACTTGGCCACGATATGCCCTGTGAAAAGACAGACGTACAATAGTATTTAGTACTATTAAAAGAAAAATAACATGCATACAGAAATTACGCTAAGATTCGTGGTGACGTGGAAAGGTAGTGAGTATTGTTTTGTTTAATAGCAAGTGTGGAAAACAGCTGAAAAGAAGAATCAAAAGGGGACGTATAAAAGGGAAGAAAGCATGAGAGAATAAGAGTGAAGGTTGTGCTAAACAACTAAACTAAGTTAGGGAGCAAGGAGAGTAGTGCAACAACCTCGAAGCTAGTTCAAACTAGTGGGAGGTTGTCTGCAAAAAAAAAAAAGCAGCCAACAGACAAACACTTTGTATAGAAATCTTGAGATAGTAATTAGTGATTTGAAGAAATTACAGAAATGGCTCGTGGAAAGGTACAAATGAAGAGGATAGAGAACCCGGTTCATCGGCAGGTGACTTTCTGTAAGCGCCGAGCAGGACTTCTGAAGAAGGCGAAAGAGCTGTCCGTCTTGTGCGATGCTGAAATTGGTCTTTTCATTTTCTCCGCCCACGGAAAGCTCTATGAACTCGCCACTAAAGGGTAAACATTCTTTTTTTTCTGTTACCAACTCATACAAATATAGTTTAACCACTCATGTTTACTTATATGTAACAATCTCGTTTTTAAATCTAGTCTCTAAATTCTGAATTAACTATAATCACAACATTTACTTTTTAATTTAAGTGTTTTGTTATTTGACACAAGTCCATGGATGCTCTATTGTTATGAAACACAAAATCAAGATATTGAAAAAGTTCGAACAAATGTTATATCGCAAATTCATAGAAAATCAAATGGGTCGTCGCAAATCATTTTCAACGATTTCAGTAGTATATAATTTTATATGTACATATAACATGATATTAAAAGTAGCACTTATTAGTTTATTGGTTTGCACTTGTGCTATTTATAAGCTTTCGTCCTCTGGATTTTAAGTTTTCCTTTTCTTTTTCTGTAATTTATTTTTGTGGTTTATGATGGAAGAAGCATGCAAGGGCTGATTGAGAAGTACCTGAAGTCAACAAAGGGTGCTGAGGTGGCTGAGGAACCCAAAGATGAAGAAGCTCTGGTAAATCTTTAGGATAAAACAGTCATATATATCTTACCGTTCCCGAAAAACTATATTATTTATATAAAGTTAACAAAAAAAGTTATTTATATATAATAGATATCAAATTCTTTTCGATTTTTTTATCTATATATAATAGATATTAAACTTCCTTTGACTAGTTCGTATATTTCTTCTTTAAATTTTAAACTTTCGTTAATTAAAATTTTGACTCCCACTGCTATCCCCTCCCCCAATTCCAATACTTGATCATCAAAGGGGAACTCTAAAAAAAGTGTTCTTTTTTTTTCTTCTCTTCTGAGGTTTATGTGGAAGCGCTCTATTTTTTTCGGAGGATCATCCTTAATTAAGGGGCGTATAAGAAAAACAATAATAAGTTATCACATACTTTAGAAAATTCTTTCCTTTAATTAATAGTATATTGTAACGTGTTATAAGTGGTGAGTAACCTTTTTTTTTTTTTTCCTTCAAGTTATCAAATTACTACTACTGTTTTATCATAGAGAATTGATTATAATTATTTTATATTAATTTAATTGTATAACTATTTATGCTGTTTCTAGTGATATATAATTGCATGCATGACACCTGGAAAGTGAGAAGCACAAGAAC
>DF357284.1:74562-119430 GCA_000787875.1 Solanum virginianum | reverse complement strand
AACGATATATTATATTTATTCAGTCGAATAGGGAAGATAACAAAAATTAAGTAGGGCATATACTCACTTTTTGGAGACAAAAAGTACTGCACGGGATGCTTCATGCTTTGTGACTTCTGAATAATTGAATTATCACATTAAGTGTCACCAACCAGAACCATGAAAAAGCATATTAATTTTTTTTTTTGTTATAAATGATGAGCCCTTCCTTTGCATTTCTTGCTTTTTGACTTGGTTTTCTGCTCATAAAAAAAGGTACCCTCTGGAATGAAAAAAAAGATTTTGGTGTTTGCCACAAATTTAAAAATAATGGAAAGTAAATCATAATAATAAATAAAATTATCTTATATAATAAGTCGCTAATTTGAATAAGATTGTCATGTCTACTTCAACTGCTTTAAGCAAGCAGCTGTCTATTGGCTTTATGCTTCAAGTCTGACATCTTAAGTCTAGGAGATCGAATCTCAACAATGCCAATATTTTTACGTCAATTACTATTTACTGATTTCTTCATCAACTTTAAGTATGAAATTACAATAACGTATCTACGTAATTTCGGTGGCTATTAAAGTGTCTACCTAATTTTACTATGTCATATCTATTATGTGTATTATTTAAAGACTACTTAAAAATATTAAAGATTTGAATTGACTTTCCAAATTTCATCTAGATCACAAAAATTAAAAAGAAAAATAATATCTATTGGGCATGTGCAATGCACGGTCTAAAAAACTAGTATATTAAGAAAAATATCATTTTATAGATAAATATTGTAGATATAAGTTTATTTATTCCTTGATTCTTTTCTCTTAAAATTTTCTCCGTAATTCGACGATTGTTTAGTGACACATTTCTCGAATTAAGATGATGTGGATCCCCTTGAGATGTGTTTGACCTCCATTGATATTGTGAATATTCTATTAATTTAGAAAAAAAATTTAAATATCTTTTTAAAGGAATATATTATCCTTTATATAGGCATGAGCTATGGTTTAGAATAAAATAAGCTCCGAGAATTCCAACCGAAATTTAACTTATCTCGTAAAATTTTACGAAATGTCTAAACTTGATTTTGTGGGAAAGGAGAACCAAATAAATAGGTGTAGTTTTTTCTCTCTTTTCCTTTTTTTTTTCTTTTTTTGAAAAAAATGAAATTGCAATCATCAAGGTTCATTACCTTAATGTTATGGACCTGGCTTTGCCCATTCAATGGATGCGAAAAGGTAGTTTGTAAAGGAGGGCAGAGACCTGATTTTTGGTACATAAGATTGTTACCTACAATAAGAAAAGTGGAAGATAACGTCAACTTTCACATACTAGCAAAGTCAGCTAAGAAACTAAGTTATTCTTATCACATCCCCTTATACTAGATATTTGGTACTATTTTTCAAGTTGAAATATAATCTTCACTTCTCTTGGAAGTTATTGATAGGAGAAATAGAAGGTTCTATGTCTACTACTAGAAATTAGCAATAAAAAGAATATGTTACAGTAATGAATGAACACTACTACTAGCTAGGGATAACAAATACTCTAATTATTTGACAATAGTTTTTCTTAATTATATGTTACAACAATGAACACTCTATTTTTTAGGACCCAAAAGAGGAGATCAACATGTTGAAGAATGAGATTGACGTACTCCAGAAAGGCTTAAGGTATGTAAATTTATCATTTCTGATTAATTTTTCTTCATTATTGATGTTGAACCTAAAAAATTCCTAAAAGTTATGAGACGAATTAGTAACTGTTTGTATTGTATCCAACTGAATATGTGTTAAGTACCGGAAGAACTGATTGAAATTTGTAGTTTTGTGTAGAGTGAGTTTAGTGTCCGTGGTTTACATTTACACAAAAGTGCTAATGGGTGTTTTGGGGGAACGAATAGCATACCACCTTTTACTCTTAATCAGTAGTATACTAGTATTAGAAAGACACAGCTATGGTGAGAATTCAATTGTGGCAAGTATGCTGAGAATGAGAGAATGAGAACTCATGACCTCTTTGTTCATTATTGACAGAATATCGTTGAACTTAATCCTTTCACCTTTGATGAACTGGTTGTAGATAGATAAAGAAGAGGAAGAAAGAGTAGAATGTAGATTCGTATGACTTGACCTAGAATGAATTATGTTTTCAATATGCAATGTTACGAGTGTATATACACATTTTCACTAATATGAAAGTTAGACTAATAACTAACTTAACTAACTTCTAACAACTAATTAACTAATTATCTGATAGGAAATAGCCTTAATATACTTCTTGAAGAGATGACCAATTTGCAAAGATGACCACTTGTCACGACCCAGTCCCGATCATGATGGCACCTGCTATATCCCACCTACAGACAAGCCAATTACTCAACTCCCATATTATATAAATGTCACGACTCTGTCCTGATCATGATGACCCCTGTTAGATCCCACCTATAAGCAAGCCAATTATCCAATCCAGGGTACCTGTCCTAGCTTTCTAGTCCAAACCATAACCAATATGATAATATACATAACCGAAACCTACCCAGAACCTAGAAGTCAACTGTATAGAGCTACAATAGGCACAAGGACATATCATATACATATATCAATAATCATAATAATATACAAAATCAGAGTGCCTCTACAAATACATAACATTACTGTACAAGGCCAATGTTTGGATACAAAAGATGGTCATTAACAGGAAGGAGACTGCGAAGAAACCAGATCTGTCGGTGCTCACTAAAAGTCTCCTGAGCTCTCCCAAAGTTCCCCAACTCATTTATCGCAGCCTGTACCTGGACCTGCACCATGGGAAGATGTAGAAGCAAGGGTAAGTGTAAGTAAAGGCACCCAGTAGGCATTATCAGCCGATTGAATAAAATAGTGAACATAAATAAAGCCTAAATATATAGAGAACTATTCCAGTATAGCAAAACGAACTCAGATCAAGGCATAGGCATTTTTGGAACCCTCAAACCACAACTGAACCAACCAAAGTGAAGAACAATGATAACCTGAACCAACCCAAGTACGGAACATTGATACCGACTGACGAAGACTACGTAGGTTAATACCACAACTTCCCCAACTGAGGCATAGTGTTGTACGCGGGTGCAAGGCCTTAGTACCTATGTCTGTATGCCAACTGGGCCCCCAAAAGCCCAGAAGATACACCCGCGCACAACATAGAATCAGTAGATCATCACAGAATCCCTCAAAACCATCACAGAATCCCATTGAACCATCACAGAGCCCAGCTCTCCACATCATCAGAACAAGGGTCAGTTAGTGTAAAGCCATAGTGTCTAAGCCTGAATGCCTCCTGAGCCCCATAAGCCAAGGAGGCACAACTACGCATAATCAAAGTGTGAATAGGTGTGTGGATCTACGGATAATCAATCATGGGTCTCGCCCCCAACAATCACATAACATCCCCCCTCCCCCCGCATAGTCAAATGTCTCAACATCTATATATTAGTCATGAGGCCTCGCCCTAACATGGAATCAACGGGGTCCACAACCCATAGTTAATTGGGTCTCAGACCCAAAACAATTGGTATGTCATATTTCTTGGAACAAATAGAAGTGTCTCAAACTCAAAATGTAACCAATGGGGGCCCTTAAAACTAAGCCAGTGCTCGATCCCCAGAATCTGCATCCACAGCCTAGCAGCTCAGTTGCGGCCACCGAGACTCGGACCGCAAGAAGCGTCACCCAGAACTTAAACTCTCAGACATGACCACCGGCGATCAACAACAAGGGGAAATGTCATCTGGGATGAGATGCCAAATAGTCACTTACTCAGCCAGTATCTGGATTTGGAGCTCCAAAGTCATGTTGTGCCTAGAGTGAACATAGGCGACGACAAACATATCATGCCCAAAGTGAACGTGGGCAAAGACCTCACAACCCTGGTATCTCACAATCTCAATCTAACCCACACAATAGTAACTACCACCTCTTTCAGGTATAATAAATACCCCAGCATTAGATGGAGAGAACTGGTGCCCAACAATAACCATCAATAATACATCAAAGTATATGTGTATCACAGATCATCGCAGAGTCATGCCCAACAAAGGCCAAGTATACCATTACCTTGTCAATTATAAGTACCCAGAGTGAACACAGACAATCACGATGCATCACAAGTATTCCAGACAACCCAACCCAGCAAAGCCATCTCTATACTCGAATCAAGCTATAGTACGACATATCATCAACAGATAGTCTCCTGGTCAACATATCTTAGTAGCACCAGGCTTTATATCCTCATATAAGTACATGTAAGTCAGAAAATGTGCCTATCCTTGAGCACTAGCCCATGTTCGGCCCTTCCCATGCCCTTTCTTTGTGTAAAACAACTTATAGGATAGCGTCGATATAACCTAAGCTAAGGTGCAAGAGGCTAGATAAACAGAAGGATATCACCTACCCAATATCATATCGAAGCTCAGCTACTATCAAGGGTTTTGCCCAAGGCAACCATGTGTCTGCCCTCTGATAATTTGTCCTTCTTTAAACAGGATGGTAGTTCCTAGGACTAACCCACATAGCTAGTGTTTCATCACAGATAACCCCAAGAAGCGTGTAGGATATAGCATGCACCTAGCTATCGGGGTCATACTCTCATCTCTAACTCGTCAGTGGCTCAGTAGCAACACCTCTCATATCACAGAATGCAAGACTCGCTTAGAGGTGCACTATACCCGTCCCCAAAACATGGTGTGTTTATCCGGTCACTAACTAGTGGCATAAGTACTTAATAGATAACAACAGTATATAGGATCATACAAACCACAGGCAACATAGAAGCATGTTTAATCAGCAAATTCTACCAGAAGTACTCAGAAAAGATATAGATAACTGCAGCCACATTATGCATATATATACCAACCAGATGTAGATACTAGATTCTACGCACAGGGTAGCATGTAATCACAAGTCAACCTCAATAGCTCGTATATTCTGGCAGCCTCAGACCAGACACACATACAAGTAGGATTCAAGCTCAGTGTACGTACCTGTCATATGTTCACAGCTCCAGCCAACCTCTTTCAGGCCCTTTCGTAGTCATATAATGTAAGAACTCAGTTAATATATATAAAAATAAGGCAACAGCTTCTAGTAGCAACTGCCTGCTTGAGCAACTTCTGGTTGTCCTGCCTGCTTCTTCGCCTTTATTATATGGGGCCAATAAAAAATATTTCGTGGGTTTTTTAATTTAATCTTTTCAAGGCAGCTGTGTATTGACATGTATGCTTCAATTAATTCATAATGTTTTCTTTAGCTGCTTCAATTATAATTTTACAATAATTTTTGAAATATAGATAAAAAATCTTTAATGTTACATAAATTGAAACTAAAAAATAATTTATATTGCGGGAAGCTGTTACCTGCTTGAGCAGCTTTCAATTATTCTGTCTGCTTTTTCGCCTTTATTATATGGGGCAATAAAAAAATATTTCGTGGGCTTTTAATTTAATCCTTTCAAGGTAGCTGCGTATTGACGTGTCTGCTTCAATTAATTCATAATATTTTTTCTGCTTCAATTAATTCATAATATTTTTTTAGCTGCTTCAACTATAATTTTATAATAATTTTTGAAATGTAGATAAAAAATCTTCGATATTACATAAATCGAGAATAAAAAATTAATTTATATTGCGGTCTCCGGTGCGCCAACAAAAAATAATTTATGGGCTTTTTAATTTAATCTTTCCAGGGCAACTGTGTATTGGCATATCTGCTTAAATGACTTCCGGTGAGCCAACAAAAAATAATTTGTGGATTTTGTAATTTAATTTTTTCAGGGTAGTTGTGTATTGACATGTCTGCTTCAACAATTTCATAATATTTCTTTAGTTGTTTCAATTATAATTTTACGATATCTTCTAAAATATATAGGAAAAATCTATCGATGTCACATAAATCGAGACTAAATAATAATTTATATTGCGGCTTCTGGTGAACCAACAAAAAATAATTTATGGGCTTTTTAATTTAATCTTTTCAAAGTAGCTGTGTATCGACGTGTCTGCTTCAATGATTTCATAATATTTCTTTAGCTGCTTCAATTATAATTTTATAATATTCTTCAAAAATATATAGGAAAAATCTATCGATGTTCCATAAATCGAGACTAAAAGATAATTTATATTGGGTTTGTGCTAGCGCGGACCTTCGCCACTAGTGTGTGTGTGTGTATATATATATACACACACAAAAAAAAATACACACAGATCACATCCAGCCATATACAATATATACTCTACAACTCAATCCATAAAATGTACATTTCTACACATTCCAACTCAAATATGCAAACATTTCAGCTCTGTTTAAGATTTAGAGAAAGCCTAGCCTACCTAGCATCTGACATCTCTTGCTCTGAGTCAATTCAACTAAGCTTTTCTCATCTGAATTGCTCGATGTTGTTCAGCTATTAAAATATAAGTCACAGGATCATTACAGCTGATTTGGCTATAAAATCTCAAGAAACGGGTGAAATTACATCAATTAAGACTAAAATGAAAAAAAATAGGGCTCATGCCTAAAATGTCAAACCAACCCTCATAAAATAATCGCTACATTACCCTGAGTCCATAACCAAAAATTCGGCCCAAAAAGAATCCCAGAAGGCCGAAGAAAGGCCCAAAAATGAAGTTAAAAACTGTACCCAAAAAATATTCTTTTCAAAACTTTCTTGGTCAAAATACTCAAAAATCGGACAAAATCAGCCAACGCCCAGTATATCATAGTGTTCCTCTCAGAACGTAGAAAATTTAGGCTAAAATTTCACTTAATTCCGTTGAGAAATGACTAAGATATCACAACGTAAAGTTTTCATCAATTTTGATACATGATCAGCAAAAGAAATAAGGATTTTATCTCAAACTACATGCCAAAATCGAATAATGATACCACCACAGTATTCCTCGCGAAAATCCGTGTCATGTAGCATATTAAATCACTCAAATCGGATTAAAAAATGAGATCGAAATCATGATGCAATGTTGAGAGGAAATATGTATATATATAGGTATTGTTGTTTGTTGCTAGGTCACTGCCACATGACAGCACCAGGTGGTTCCACATAGGAGCACAGCTATAGGCACCATCATCTCCTTTGCCATTAATCCTTCAATCTCTTTTTCGTAGTTTCGGACTCATTCGGACTTTGATTTTTGCAAATAAGCTATGTAACCATATGGACTTTGAAGTTTCGGATGCAACCGTGTGGTCGAAATTTCCAACTGAGATTCCTACTATAAAGTAGGGGTCTCACTTCTTTATATGCAACTTTTAACGACAAGCCCCTGGGGGGTCAAATCGCATCCGACGTTTCCAGTATCAAAGGAAGGGTTGTCCTAGCCAAAATTGATGTTCCTAAGCTAACTGCGCTATCAAAATTCTCATTAGGGCACAATTCTTGAGAGCATTGACTGAGTCAACTATTAACTGGTTCCTATGGCTAAATTTATAAGCCACGATATAACTGTACCAGACATGCTCCTAGATCTAGTAACAAGTAATTCATCAGAAGCATTGATAATTGCCTTTCGCCTTTCATCATTTGGAACTATATTATACACTTGATTCTTGGAAGGTAGTGATGTCATCAAGAGTACATAGCTTTTTACTTATTGATCGGAATCATTAGTCCCATCAAGAATTGATAAAGCTTTCACCTCTAAAGCATGAAATCCCTAGACCTTTCATGTTCACATCCAGGTTATCAAGGTACAAACTCCTCGACAAGAGAACAAGAGACTCAAGCTCATTCCACAATCCCTTATGTTTGATGAAGTATACTGAAACATATTATGTCCCTTGGGTCAATGATGTAATTTCCCTGTGGAGATTGAAATTTCTTACATCATTAACTTAATTAAATCTTTTTTTCAATTATTCCCACACAACCTAGGTAGTAGATGCATAAATCACAACATGATATTATTAACACATTTTTCTGTTTGAAATTCTTCCCAAAAATTTTTCTTCTCACATATATCATCACAAAATCTTAACTTGTTTCTTCCTAATTAAACTATTCACAAGAATCTATTCTGCACATGCTAATTCTCTACTCTAGTTATTTAGAGAGGTATCACATACATCAGACACATGAAAGTAGGGAGGATGATTGATATCAATCACTTGTGTTGTCTAGATTCCATCATTAGAATTAGTTTGTGCATTCATAAATGCCACATATTTCTTGCAATCTTGAATTTGTAAAAGTTGTCAACAAATCAAAAAGAAATGTCATAGCCTAAGTTAAGCTCTATATGTGACACAGTGATTAGTATTTTTAAATAAATTCCAACCAAGTTTCTTAGCATATGAAACATACATAAAGTAAGTAAAACAACAAAGGAAGCAAAGCAGTTGATAAGTCTCAAAATATAGTCTAAGGATAAAGAAAATCTTAGGCCTGAACAAATGAACTAACACATCTTTGTCTAACATACCTCTAGTACCATAAGCGGAAACATAGAACAAACTACTATCTCACCCAGATAAAAATAGCAAAAGAAATCCAACATCATAAAAAAAATAAAAACTCAAATGGCTTGTCCTCGAAGCTTAAGGATATACCAATCAAATGAATCAACTTTCTATATAGCCACAAGAGTGTGTAGGGTGATCGCCAAACCTTATAAAATAATGTCGGCAAAGAAGACTGTGTTAGTATTGTGAATGAACTAAGTATGTGAGCATGAAATATAATATGTCCTGATAGAATGAGCTGTTGAAATAGACCAAGCTAAACCTATGAATCATTTGATGTATCTAGTAAATCATGAAACATGGTTAATGCAGAACTCATAAGTAAGGAACACAACAATTTCACGATATAGTAAAGTCTATAAAGCATAACAAGAGAAGGATGAACCTTATGAAAGATATTAGTGATCATATGTAAGAAATATATTAATTATTGTAAGAAAAACTTTTTACCTTTGAGAAAAATATCATTAATCATATTAAGAGACACCTTGAATGTCACAATCCAAGCCTAGGGCCTAGACGTGACACGGCGCAAGGAGAACCCGAAGGGACCCCAAGCAAGTCTCTTAGTACACCATTACACATCCTTGATCGCGGAAGCAATAAAATAACAGCAAGAGATAGTAAATAGGGATAACCGGACTAAGGAACATCTTTCATATCATAAACAATAAGAGTCAAGAGAGAGTCAAGCTTATAACACTACACATGACATGTCCAACAACACCTCTACTATATAGATAATAGTGAGGCTGAAGACAAGCAACCAGGCTCACCCTCATAGTCAACATATACATAAAAGAAACATAGTCTTAGAACATAGAATGAGATCATAAGCATAATCCCTGAAATAGAGGACTCAACAACAAGCTTGAGAGAAATCGTACTAGCCACGTGGAGGAGGATGCTCGAGTGGGGCTCTGATTCCTACATGGTGACATCATGTAGGCATAGAGTATGCGTTAGTACATTTGAATGTACTAAGTATGTAGGATGCCATGCAACAAGAGATTCATACATAATTAGACTAATAATCATAGGCATAGAGTATGCGTTAGTACATTTGAATGTACTAAGTATGTAGGATGCCATGCAACAAGAGATAACTAACATAATCTAAATGCATAAGCATAGGCAATCAGTAGTATATAACAATATGGCATGTACAAATGGTGCTTGAGTAAAATCATGCTTATATAGAATATAATACATGTGCAAGGAGAGACCATTATTAGTGAATATCTAACGCCTGCCACCCCCTTGGAGAGGCAAATGAGGTACAAACCCCTCAATCGGTTAATGAGGTAGAAACCCCCCAACATGGTTGATGAGGTACAAACCCCTCAACAAGGTTGATGATGTATAACCCCCCCCCCAACAAGGTTATCAAGGTACAAACTCCTCGACAAGGTTGTACTGGTCTACCATCTCCCGAGCAAGGCGATCAAGGTACAAACCCCTCAACAAGGTTACTCGGGCCTACAATCCCCTAAGTGAGGCTTGGTCACTTTCCAACACTATAGTGATAATATCATATACATACATTCCTTTCATCATCATATAGTCATTCAACTCATAAAACATGCATTGGACCTTTAATTCCTTAAGAAAACATTTTATCAAACACTTGGCGGGTGTGTAGTACTAGTGTAAAACCATGCAATTCAAGAGTGAAATCATGCAAGAAAATTCAATATAAAACCATTTATAGATACTTGGTAACACCCTCAAGCAATATACATCAAAGTCCTTCATCAAATCTCACAATACATCTTAGATTCAAAGCTCAAAACATGTTAAAATAATCATAATTTCGTGAAACTCACATAGTATGCAGTGAAATTCATAATATATAAGTCCCATGAGTAAATCAACTTTAAATCATGTAATTTTAGGTAAAAGAGAACTTGGGTTTCATGGGTGAGAGGAACCCATGAAACAAACCCACATACCTTGACTTTGGAGAATCCTTGAAGAAGATTGGAGATGGAGACTTGAAGTTTGAATGGAACCTTAAGATCCAGATGAGTTTTGGGACTTCAAATTTGGAGATGAAATATTGTCTAAGTGTTTAAGAGAGTATTTGAGAATGTCTTGGATGATATGAGGGTGAAATAAGGCTAAGTATAGGTATTTTCACGCATGGGAACACTTAGGCCCAAGACTCAACGGCCTTGGACCGAACTAATAAAATTGGGCATAAAATACACTATGGTGCGTCGCGCCAATAACGCGCATTACCCACTGGAAATTAATTTTTGAAAAAATAAAATTGTGATTCCTTTGCTCTAAAAAGTTGAATTTTTTATATCACGCACGAATTTTGAGATATGTAGAAATTATGATTCTGGGCACTTCTGAGGCACATTTTCGGGCACTTTTTGGGGTTGTTTCATTGAATATTGTGAGAGCTATCATTAACCAACACAAATTATGTGAGCTATACTACGAAGTCCTGATATTTCTCCTACACCAGAGAAAGGGAGAGACTACCTACCAAGATAGACTCTGCCACGCCTAATTAGATCCATTAAACTACATAAGGGATTAAGCCTCTACGAACGGATGACCTTTCTAAGGAATCAAGCCTCTACTAGTGGGTAATCCTTCTTATCTTATTCTACAATGGCACATAATTATGGGATGGTGAGATTTTCTACTAATCAGTCGTGCCTCAACTTGCGGTGAACTTTAATCTTAAAGTCCTTCCGGTGATAAGTAAACTCTCAATGAAATGACATAATCATAAGTCATTTAGTCATATCATGTTATGGGAGGGGCAATATCTACTAACTTGTTCATTGCATAGAAATCATAGTTATTGAATAGCTCCTTAATCTTGTCTTATGTAATATGAGTATGGTCCTTTTATCATAACGCATTCATGCTTGAGAAAGAAAACTCATCATCACTCATACTTGGCTTAAATTTCATCATAGAAACTTTGTTCATACTTTTCATGTAACTTGCTTGAAAGCCTTATCAAATCATAATCATAATGCATAGTTTATCATTGAAAATTATAGCATAATGCATAAGACTATATGAAATCATCTTAAAATCATGTAATTGGATTGAAATCATACATAATCATGTAGGACAATATCAATTGAATCATAATTGAAAGAACTCATTAAGAAGTTCATGAATCCATACATGAATTTAGCATAATGCATGGGGCAAAGATACTAATTCATTGAAAACATGCAATTTAAACTTGAATCATGCATGATATTAGAGAATAACATGAATTAAGATCATAATTGTTATTCTCTAATATCATAATCAAAATAACTCATAATTAATTTCATTAATTCTAAATTGCATGTAAGAGAATCTGTATAAAAATAATTGAAATTATGTAATAAACAATAATTCATACATAATTAGACTAATAATCATAATATAAACCATAATTCGTACCATTGGGATTAAGATCATAAAAACCTATAAGAGTTAATATTTGAAACTAGTGAAAAAAGTTAAGAATTTATTAGGCTCCACGGGTGAAAAAATCCCATGAATAAATACTCATATACCTTGAGTGAATTGCTTGCTTGAAACTTGAAAATTGATGAAGGAAGTGGAAACCCTAGTTGATTCCTCAAGGGAGTCTTGTAGTAGAGGAAACTAGGGAGAGAAATTTGAGTTTTAGGTGTAGAATTTGGGATTAGAATGAAATGATAGTGTAAAAATAGTAATGGGTAAACATATAGATTTAAAATGACGTAGTTTAGGAGTTAGAAGAGTGAAAATTTATCAAAATACCCTTAGTAAAAATCTGTTGGATAGGTTCTATGGACACCTTCTATGGTTAGTATAATAGACCATGAGTCATGAACCCCAATCGTGAAATGCAGAGCCAATTTCCAAGCCTCAAATGATTTTCTATAGGCCTTCATCTAGGTTCCTGATTTTTTCCATGGACCGTAGAACCATCTCATAAACCTGCTCTCTTTTTTCAAATATTTTCTAAGTGTCAGTAGGTTCTATGATTGAATCCATGATTCGTACAAGTCATCCCATAGACCAAGGTTACCCAGTGCATGGGTATCTTTTCCATGAACACTTCCGATGACTCATAATTATTTCGATGGCTTAAATCTCTCTGTCCTATCTAAATTTAATTTTTCCTTCTCTGAATCTCAATCTATGACATAATTTATGAGCCGTAATAATCAATATGATCCATACTTTCTTTTTCGTAGTTATTGGGTCTGAAGGAAGGATCACTACATAGGTTTCACGATCACCTTCTACTATTTGTAAACTCATTCACAACTTATAAAAATGGCTCCTACTTGTTGGGTCAGTGACATTTATGAAATTCTCCTCTTAATTTCAACTTTTTAACTTTTGAAATATATAATGAATCTCATATATTGAATTATTAAAAAAATAATAAGTTATGTAATTATACAGTCATGTTGAGCTCTGGTACCATGAATTTGATCCATTCATCATTGATGATTTGGTTGTAGATTGACAAAGAAGAGGAAGAAAGGAAGAAAAGAGAAAAAGTAGCATGTAGATTCATATGAGTTAAGCTAGGATTAATTATGTTTCTAGTATACACTGTTAAAAGTATATATACACGCTTTCACTAATATGAAGTTGGTTACGCTACCTTCTTGTAGAGATAACTAGCTTACATAAATCACTAGTTTTAGCGACATAGACTTTCTTCAACAATGATATATAATCTCCTATTGTACCTAGTACAACAACACACAGATTTTGTTACAAATATTTAAGGAAATAAATTTAGTGAAATCTTCAATAATCCTCTTTAAGTTGGTGATGATGATCTCATAACTAACTTTCTTAGGATTAAAGTCTTTTTGACAACAAGGAGAGTCTTAGTAAGGATGTCAGCCAATTGATCAATGGTGGAGATGTGATAAAGAGAAATGTGTCTGGTATGAAGCATATCGTTAAAAAAGTAATGGTAGACCCTAATGTTCTTAGTGCATTCATGGAATACAAGATTATGAGCTATATGTGTGATTGATTGGATATTACAATAAACAATAATAGGAGATGTACTGAAAATGATCAGTTTACTAAATGATTTGTGAAGTCAGACCAAGTCACCTACCACCTTTCTCAATAACATATATATATTGTACTTCCATTGAGCACAAGGAGATGATCGCTTATTCCATTATTTTCAACTAACAGGACTTTCCCTAGCATAATAAAAAATATTTATTAACTAACCTCCTTGAATTTGAGCATAAAACCTAATAAAATTTTAAATATTTCTTTTTCTCAGATATAACCAAGGGTCTCGCAATTGTAAGGGACCAGCAGGTCCTTGTCCGCAGATGCGGTGGCCTTTTTGTGAACGAAAAGAAGGATGCACTAGATAGTTTATAAAAAAAAAATTAATCCATTGCTTACAATGAAGGATCTTTCTTCAGGTATCTAAAAAAAATAAAAAGTTTCTTGTAGTTGAGGAGTTTGAGAGTCGAAACTAACTTAACTTCTGAATAATAAAGGCTATGTCCAATGTAGTGTCTATAAGAAAGTTCAAGTTATACATTAGCTTCGCCTTATAAATGAGACTAGGTAATGAGTTCCCTCTTCAAACCTTAGTTTAATAATAGGATTAAGATAAGAAGACAAGGAATTGAAATTGAGACAATCATATTCCTTTAGAAAGTCAAGAACAAACTTTATCCATGAAATCATAACCCCTTCATCTATATGAAGTATCTCTAGCCCCAGAATATTGTGTAGTTTGCCAAGATCCTTGATTTTGAATGTGTTGTGCAAATAGACTTTCAATTGAGTGATTTCTATTGTGTTAGTTTTTGTTAATATGATATCATCAATAAATACATCTAAAAAATCACTAGTGTGATAGATTTCTTATAAATCATTAAGTAATCATGGTGTTCATGTGTGTAATTGTCATATCAAAATTAGGACTTGTGATGAAACATATTATAGTCCAACCGTTGTAGATAAGTCAACTCTCATACACAATAAGAAAACATATCAAAATGAAAAGTAAATTAAGGAAACATCAAATAATCTCAAATCATTGAGAAAACTCACATTGTATTTATACAAACAAGCATACACTCGACAAATCTCAAACTCTTAGAGTTACATGCACAAGAGCTTCTAATTACAAAAAAAAAAATTAATAAGATCTGATACATATCGATTCAAAGCATCAATAAAAAGTGAATAAAGATAGAGAGAGAAATAGGTATGTCTCTGGAGGATGGAGGTCACCATGAATTCCCAATTAGATAGACCTCAAATGAATTCAAATTTATACAAGTAATTTATGTCGAAATCTGTATAAAATTAGATGCAGAAAATATAGGTGAATACATATTATTAGTACTTAGTAGATGTCACAGGTTGATTGAGCTTAAGTAATTACTATATCAAATAAATAATATCAAATTCAACTTTGCATGCGTAATGTTCTCAATGCTCAATATAAATATAATTAGAAGAGATAACACACAATAATAATATATGAAATGACATGCAATGCAATGACCAATGATCCAACAAGTGTACACCCTCTCCAAAATAAAATATTGTGAGGTGGAACTCATGAGGTTCATATACCCATCTGAAAAAGACCAATTAGGAACAAATAAAATTTAGCCTCTATATGAAGAATAAATACAACCACCCAAAAAAGCACCTATCTAATCTAAAATTCACTTTCTTAAAAATATTATTTCTATTTGACCAAGTTAAATGAAATAAATGATTATGTATGTGGATGATAATAAGATGAATGCACATGCAACAAATATCAACACAATGAAATTTTCAATTCAAGACACGATATATAAGGCTTAATATCTATAAAGTTCTTCATGCTTGTCTGTAGGTCATAGTTCATCTTTCATTTTATTTACTTTTCACATCGTGCCCATCATTTCAAATAATACGAATCAATGTTTTCAAGTCTCAAGCCACTCACCGACATTACAATTCAATAATTTTATCAAGAACTTCAACACAACAAATCTCCCACCCAATCACATGTTTTACACTGTATAATCTCACCGAAGCTAAGTATGAAAAAGACTAATCCATAACCTATTTCGAATTCGAACCACAAGCCACCATCAATTACAAAATAGTACTTCTCTTCTAAATGACATTAAAATGATGTCAATCAATCAAAAAATACTTTACTCATGAATACGAGTCCATTATATTATCTTCGCATAAAAGTTTGGATCAATAACCAACCTTTGACATTCAGAGATGAAAGAGAAAATTCATTTGAAATTATTTTATTCACAAGATAGAAAACCTAAATATAATACTTCGCTAAAAATGGAGCTCAAATCAAACATCAAAGCACTATTTTACACTATCTTAAGCTTTGAAGAAAAATCTCAAAAATTCATTTCAAGTATGCAATTATTCAATGATTACATAGGAAATCATTGGGCTATTACTGTCATAAAGGGTTAGAAGCCTACCCTTATGTATAAACTCTGAAGATCCCTCTAAAAATCACCTGAATCTGAGCTCTAGAATGTTCGACATGAAAATGAACTTAAGCTCAAAATTAGAAATTAAAAAAGGATTCTAGGTATGTATCTCTACATGAATGCAGAGTATTTATCGTGATTGCGAAGGTGACATGACCCAATGTTTCGTGAATGTGAAGGCTAATCTTTACTTGCCCTAATATTTCTTTTTCTCAGATATAACCAAGGGTCTCGCAATTGTAAGGGACCAGCAGGTCCTTGTCCGCAGATGCGGTGGCCTTTTTGTGAACGAAAAGAAGGATGCACTAGATAGTTTATAAAAAAAAAATTAATCCATTGCTTACAATGAATCCTGAAATTCAATCGAAACCCCCCAAACATGAACCATTATTACAAATAAGTCTTAAATCCACATTCTACAATCACTAAGGTCAAATATTCACTCAGATCAACTCAAAACTTAAAGAAATTTCAAAATTCAATCAATGACCAAAATACCCACAAAAGCCTTGAGAGATAAACGAAATCTTCACTTAGGCCAAAAAATACCTTCCATACCCAGTGGAATGATCAAAACTCAAACCCGACCTTGCCGGTCCTAAATGTTAACTTTGGTAAAATTTCTCAAGTTTCAAACTACTAAAATTAAAAAACTCACAATAACGCATTCAATCATCTTGAGAATTAAACTAAACAAACTCGTAAGTCATAATTATCAATCCAAGTTTATGGGGAGGGTCAAACGAGGAAAAAAATGACAATCATAAAGTGACCCTTGAGAGTCATTATGTCCTCCACTATTGGAATACACGTTCATTCATGAACCTTAAAAGATAGAACATATTCAATGGCTCAAAAATATGGAGATATCTGCTCTATATATATCCATCTTAGTCTCTCAAGTGGTCCTTTTCATCAAACGATATTGTGCTCCTTCACAGAAGTTATTATACCTATTTAATATAGTTATAGGCTCCCTCTTAATTAAACTCAAATCCAACCGTGTTGTATCTCACTAGATTTACTAGAACTATCTGAATGATATTTCTTTAACATGGACATATGAAAGATAAGGTGAACACCCACAACCAAGAGGTGAGGGTAACTCATAAGCCATATTGCCAATGCACCGCAAGATCTCAAAAGGACCTTAAAATCTTGGACTAAGCTTGACCTTTTTTCCAAATTTCATGGCACCCTTTATGGGTGATACCTTGAGAAAAATCCTCTCAACAATCATAAATCCTAAATCTCAAATTATTCGATTTGTACAACTTTTTTGTCTACTCTGAGTTGTCAAAAGTGACTCTTGGATCAAGTTCGCTTTGTCTAAAATGTCTCTCACTATATCAACACCCTTAGGTCTAACCCTAAAGGCATGAAATAAACCTACTGGTGATCTACATCTTCTATCATACAAAGCCTCAAATGGTGCCATATGAATGCAAGAATAAAAGCTATGATTACACATAAACATAGCTAAAGGCAAAAACTAATCCCAGTGGACTCCAAAATAAATGACACAAGCCAAAAAGATATCCTTGATGACTTGAATAGTCCTTTGCGGATAAAATATTATACTAAGCTCAACTTGAGTACCTAAATGGTTTTGCGTTGAACCCCAAAAATTATATGTGAACTAAGAGATTCTATCAAAAATGATGAAAACAGGCACACCATTGAAACGAATGATTCTCATATCAAAATATTATCTAACCTCTACAAATTTTAGCTAGTATAAATTGGTAAAAGATTATAAATCAACAATGACCTAGATTGAATCAAATTTCCCCAAGTTTATGGTGAGCCTACCCTAAAGTCCATAACTATCTACTTTTGCTTCCTTTCGGATGTAGATATCTTATGAATCACCCCACCTGGCCTTTAGTTCTCATTTTTCACTTGCTAATAATTCAAACACTTAGTCACATACTTCATGATTTTTGGTCATTTCAGTTTTCTTGTTCATCGATCTAGTGTACTAGGTTTGTCGCATGGAGGAAAAAGCCAAACTATAGTTGTCTGTTCATCCTAAACCACCAATAGTGTTGCTTCAAATTATGATACATCTTTGTTGCCCCTAGATAGATAGAATATCCAAAACTATAAGCCTTTTCCATAATATTTAAGGCATAGCTTATCAAAATGATCCAACTCCTTAAATTAAAATATATTCCTTTTTTTGACATATCCTAATTAGATAAATTATAATATTTTCCACTAACATGTGAATCTAAAATGAGATTCACTATACATCAATCCTCAACTCTGGATACCCTAATAGCTATGCCTTGAATAACTACCATTGGAAGCCTATAGTATTGGTGGAATATGTCTGCTTGTTTGTTAATCATAACCTTTACCTAAGAAGTACCTACCTTTGATGGTGAACCTCTGAAACTACCATATCTGTGAACCCTCTTATTGTCACCTCTGTAGTTGTTATTAGTACATGAATAATTGTTGTATTCCGAATATGTTGCTAGAAAAATATTTTCCTAAAGATCTTTCCCATTGGAATCTTATTATTTGGAGACGAACTTTTAGCATGATTAATCACTTGCTAAAATATAGGAGTAATAGTCATTAGATGCTCGATAGACAAATGGAGAGGAGCAATCAAGCCCTTCACAAACTTTCTAACCCACAACTTTTCTATATAGGTATACTCATTAATGCATGTCTTGCCAAAGCATATAACCTGATCTCATACTCGATAACATTCAGGGTACCATACTCTAGATAGATAGCATACCTAAAACTATAAGCCTCCTAAATAATCTTTAAAGCACTCCTTATCAAAATGACTCAACTCCTTACAATTATTATATTTTCTTTTTGACATACCCTAAATGAGATAAATCATAACATTTTTCACGATATGTTAATCCATAATGAGATTCCATATGCATCTATCCCAAATTATGGGTACCCTAATTCTATACTTCAAATAACTACCATTGGAAGCCTATAGTATTAGTTGAATATGCCTACTAGTTTGTTAATCATGACCTCTACCTAAGAAGTCCCTACCATCATGTCCGTGAACCCTCTTATTGTTGCCTCTATAGGCATGAAGATGTATCGGCTAAATACTCTTAGCATCATCAATCACTTGCTAAAAAGTAGGACTAATATTTATTAGATGCTCAATAGAGAAATGGAGAGGAGCAATCAAGCCCTTCACAAACTTTTTGACCCGCATCTCTTCCATAGGTATACTCATTAATGCATGCCTTGCCAAATCCTGTAACCTAATCTTATACTCAGTAACCTTCATAGGACCATAATCTAGATCATCTAATTGATCCATCATACCTTTTCTCATACTACGAGCAAATACTTCCCTAAGAAGGCCTTAAAAAATAATATCCAAGACATAGGAGGTGACCCAACTGGTTTACAATCCTAATAAGACCTCCATTTCTATTATACCACCTAAAAAGTTGTGTAGCCCATACCATGTGACTCAATCAAACTGAGGTATACAAGCTCTCCTAAAAGCTAATTAAGAACTTATGAGCATCCTTTGCGGGTACACCAGTGAAATAGGGGGACAAATTTGTCAAACTATTTTTCTCCTCAAGTATCATCATTGGTCTGGATATAACTAGTTGTACTTAAAAAATAATATGTACTAGGAGCCACAATAGAGCTTGTTGTGCATTGGGAGTATGAAAGCCTTGAATATGTACCTGTTCTAGGGTATGAATCCCAACTCTAGTTTCTGAACCATCAGGGGTGACAGGTGGAGCTCCCGTATGAGCCATACCCTCCTTAAACTAATAATGCAAACTATAGTATCTTGTGTCACTAGAGTTGCTAGAAGTGATATGGCACCTAGGCTATCCCCAAGTCATCCGGATGACAATTCATATCCTTAATCTCTGGATTAGGGATGTCTGTCTAGCATGACCTTGAGATGGACCAATAACACATGATTTATCCCTACCACGACCTCAATCTAGAAATAGGACCCTAGCAACGAATGTGGGCATACCATCTTTTATCACGGCTGAACTTGCTTTTACTGTATGTGAGAAAATGAACCATGAAATTTAGAAACTCAAGAGATGTTGATTTTGCATGATAAGGAATCAAAGAATAGAATTTTCTTAAGAATTATCTCATAGCATCTCAAAGATAGATACAAATATTATCCTACCAATCCGCCGAGAAATATCATGTGACTTGATATACCATGGCCACAGTACTCATTCCGGTGAAAATTTTATTACTATGTAGTTCTTATTGTGGTTATGAGAATTGGTTTAGGGATAGCCATGCAATTTATAGCATTTATCCTTGGTGTGTTCATGCCTCTTATGGAAGTTACAATAAAAGCCATTCCTACTATTATTTCTTTCTAAATAGCAATTGTTTCTAGTGTAGTTGTTATTAGTACATGAATAATTGTTGTATTCCGAATATGTTGCTAGAAAAATATTTTCCTAAAGATCTTTCCCATTGGAATCTTATTATTAAAAGTGTTCACATTAAATGTGGTTGATTTCATTGTCATTTGACCGACTAGTTTAAACTCTCTTTGTTTCTCTTCTTGAATCAATAGGGAAAATGCTTGTGCCATAGAATTCTATCTTTTAAGGATACTCCCGCTTACCACAATGTATACTTTATTCAATTCAATAACTCAGTTTCCAACTTTGAACCTCAAATCCACATAATAACTCTAAATCTGATTCCAACAACTTTCCTGGTCTAATTTCCACATTCTGGTATAGATGGAATTGAAATAATCCAGTATCGAAACTCGAATCTCTAAATGACTCCAAAATGCAAAATTAAACAACTTAAGCCTTCAAAACTCAATTCTTTAGCAAAAACTTCACTTTTCTCAAAATTTTGAAAAATCAACTTTCTAAATTAGTCAAAAAGAACTCGGGGCAACCATTGGGAGGGATAAAATGGTAATTTTATCAAATATGTCAAGAATGACCTTAGCTTCAGGGTCATTACAGGTTATCCGAGAGATGCATGTATGGACTTAACCTTCATTGAACTTGACTTAACACTGAGAAAAATTGATTGCATTAACCGATAGAAAACATAAAAGAAAATTTCTACAAAGATCAGAAGTTAAACTAAAATGGGGAGATGAATTGAATCATGTTAGAAAGACCCAATTATAGCGAGAACTCAATTGTGGCAAAGATGCAAGGTCGAGTGAAATATAGAGGGACCAGAGAAGCAAAAATGTTGAGAATGATAAAATGACAACTCATAATATATCCTATGGTGCCTTGACAGCTGGCCACTAAGGTAAAACAAAAAAGATGTTAACTGCCTAACAGCTACACTTATGCTAGCTAACTCTATCTTTTTCTGTTACAAATAGTTAATGACATACATAAATTGAGTGTAATCTTCGGTTTGAGACTCAAATTCTGAGAATGAAATGAAATTAAATTTTATCAATCTTTTCTATGAAGGTTGAGTTGTAGTTCTTGTCCTCGTGAGATTTAGGAAGGTGTAGTCCACTTGACCCTAAGAATTATATGTGTAACCATCATAAAATCAAGCTAATATGTGATTGTGACTGTGTATGAATAAATCTTCTTTACTCTTCGAGACTTAGGGTGTATTTGGTATGAAGGAATATGTATTCCTCGAAAATAAGTTGGTTTCTAACTTATTTGAAATCATGTTGGTTGATGAGTGGAAAACATTTTCTATAGTTTGGTTAGTGAATGAAAAAATTCACTGGGTATGTTGTTATTGTTCATGGGTAAAAACAATAACAACAACATCCCCAATGGAATCCCACAAGTGGGGTCTGCGGTTCGTGGGTAAAAAAATATTTTAATTTAAGATTGGATGAGAATTTTGTAAAATGTTTTCGTTAGTTTTTGTAAGGAAGTCATTTTACTTAAATTTGAGGAAAATGAGTTGTCTGAAAAATATTTTTTCAAAATACTTAAGTCAATCAAACATGAGATAATTTAAAAATATTTTTCGAAAAATGTTTTCGTCTACACAAACACACCCTTAAAGTTGCTTAAAAGTTGGGTGAAAAAAGAGAATGAGAGGTTCATGTGTTGGAGTATAATCTTAGTTACTTTAAGTGACATTCAGCTAACTATTAGTTGTTTTCCTCAATATTAATGCTATAAAGTTTAATTATTTAATTCCTTAGCTACATGTATGGGGGAGGCTCTGGAACAATGACACTGGATGAATTGCATTCACTTGAAAAGTACCTTGAAATTTGGATGTATCATATTCGTTCAGCAAAGGTAATAGTTTCATGAAATACAACATTATATTATTCATGTGAAAATGAGAGTTGTTTGATTTTGTACAACAATGTTGCAGATGGATATCATGTTTCAAGAGATCCAGCTGCTGAAGAATAAGGTTAGGCAATATCCAGCTTTTATATATGTTTATGTCGCTCATTCATCAACACTACAAGTCGTTACAAACTTACAATTAAACGAAAATTCTGACTACTAGCTCTTTTAAATGGTGACATATATATAATTAAGCTACTAAGGACTTCAGTATTACATTGAAACATAATTCCTGGAATTTAATTTGGTCGTATGGATTGATTTCTTATTTTCTCACTACAAGTCTGATTATTAAATTACATTGGAGGTATCTTACTACCCTTCCTTTAATTTACTAGATAGTTTGATACCTACATAGTATTTCTAAACTTCAACAACATCTTACTACTCTTCCTTTAATTTTGAAGAATTGAGGTCAAAAACGGTTTCATTAGTTGGTCAAATGGAACATAAGATTAAAGCACAACGTTTCTTCCAAAATAATGTTTTCTGTGAAAAAGTGGTCTGAGAATGTCTTTTCTCAAAGAAATATTAAGGTTGAGCAATTTTTAGACCAAAAAGCCAAAGAAGTGGTGTTTTGAGCCCCAAAAATAAGAATTTAAGTGTATTTTTAAATCAAAAGATGAAAAAAAAATATTTATAAATCCGGACAGATATTTAAATGTTCACTAGGGTTAGCAGGGAGTCTGCTAGATAGACATTATCGAATAGCACCTTTTGATGAGAGATATGAACAAGAAGCTTCGAGAAAACTAGTGTTTTCTGAATTATATGAAGCCTGTAAGCAAACAGCGAATCCATGGGTATTTGAACCCGAATATCCAGGAAAAAGCAGAATATTTGATGGAAGGACGGGGAATCCTTTTGAGCAACCCGTTATAATAGGAAAGCCTTATATCTTGAAATTAATTCATCAAGTTGATGATAAAATCCATGGGCATTCCAGTGAACATTATGCGCTTGTTACACAACAACCCCTTAAGAGTATTTTTTACTCCCAAGTAGTGATCTATAATATTAAAATTACCCTGAGATTTATGGCATCAGGACATGTTTAAAGTTTGTAAACATGTTATGGTTTATATTTAGCTGTTCCTTACATCTTTTAGTTTAATTACTAAAAATGTTTTGACCTTTATATTAGGAAGGGATACTGGAAGCTGCAAACAAATATTTACAGGATAAGGTAATACTAAGCCACATATTGGGACTTTTTTTCTCTCTTTTTGTAATTCATAAATTTATGTTTCTTTTTCCTTGTTTATTTTGCAGATAGATGAGCAATACACCGTCACTAACATGACACAGACTTTGACTGACTTTCAATGCCCACTAACTGTACAAAATGAGATATTCCAGTTCTGACATAGTGAAGCATCTAGTTAATTGATGTAACAATAATGATGTAGTTTCACTTTGGTGACATCAACATATAAGTATGTTTGTTATGTTCAATCTAGGTAATATAATAAGTGCGTGAGCCTTTTTACTGTATCTTATTATCAAGTGTGGTGCTACTTAATTTGTAACTTTAAAAACTGTTTATGAAATGAATCCTTTTCTTGTTATTGAAATTGGTCCTTGTCTTGTTATTGATTCGTTACATGAATTTCTTTTTTAATTTACCTTATAATTTGGAACGTACGGTACTACTTAAGAATGGTATTTTGGCGCAATAGCATTCTACATACCTAAATTTGTTCTTGCTTGATTGAAAGCAAATATCTTTATTTCATCTCACTAAATATAGATTTTGAGAAAAATAATTCTTTCTTTATAACGCTTACCTTAGCATCTACACAATATTATTGTAGCATTAATTAATCATTAGAAAGGGGGATTTTGACCTCAAATGTAGAATGCATCATAAATTCATATCTATCTGTATCTCTATATCTATCTATTTATTCTGTATATACTTATATTTATTTATTTGAAAAATACCTTTGAATTATTATCAATGATATAAAAAAAATCCTCCATCCACGTATTAGGTCAAAAATGTCCTTGTCATCCACCTTTGGATCCAAAAATACATTTTATTCAACTTTTTGGCTCATTTATACCCTTGAAATTAACTAACAACCCTCTCTTTTTTTCTTTTTTAAATACTTATATTGTTTCATTTTCTTACCGATTAAAGTAAACTCACATCCTTAATTCTTTTTCTACAAAAAAAATTATAATATTTTTTGAAGTTTGTTTTGAGGTTATAAAGAAAGATATTGTTTTGATTAGACAAAATATGTGAAAATTCTAATTTAAAAAAATAAACTAGTAGTTTTATTGTAATTTCTTTTTAAAAAAAAATTAGGGCCATGAAGAAGGCATATTTTTTTGAATTTAATAAATTATGGGGGAAAATTTCTAAAAAAATCTCTCTTAAAAAATTTAAAGTTATAACAATACATATTTTGGAACTTAAAAAAAATCTGCACATGCTTGTATTTTATTATTTAGGGAAAATAATTAACTCTTTAAGGATTAAAGAGATTTATTAAAATCAATTTTGCTTTCTTTAATTTTTTTAATTTAATCAAATTTGAATAGTTTTCTTTATTTTTTAATTATAAAATTAAAAAATAAAAACTTACTTTTTCATTAAGTTTATATATTTTTAAATAATTTTCTTTTATAGAAAGCTAAATCGGTTAATTATTTTATTAAATCACTGTGATCACTTTTTTTAAAAATAACTTTGATCCTTAAAGAGATACATTATTTCAGTTTGGATAGATTATGGAAAGAAAAATCTAATAGAGATGGAGATTTATTTTATTCCATAAGAAAATGAAACATAATAAATATTTAAAAAAGAAAAAGAAAAAAGAGAGGGTTGTTAGTTTCAAGGTATATGTGAGCCAAAAAGGTTAATGAAGAACATTTTTGAACTCAAAGGTGGATGACAGGGACATTATTTAGACCCAATAGGTGGATGGAACAGTGTTATCAAAGGCGAGCGCCTTGCCGCCTTTGGCGAGAGGCGAGGTAGTGTCGCCTTTACTGGCGCTCCTAACAAAGGTGAGGTGAGGCACGAAAAAAGCGAGAGGCGACGGCTTGAGGCGAGGCGCCTATGGCGTCGCCTTTTGCATTTTGTTTGAAAAATGCTGATTTTTAATAATATAAACGATATTCTAGGGTTTATTTGGGAGAAAACTTGTCTGACCCATTTTTTATTTCTTCAAGACCTACGCTTCTTCTCCATACTTGCGCGACTTCTCCAGCTTCCAGACCTGCAATTCTTCTCTTCTCCACTGCGCAACCCATTCAGGTAAGTTTTCTTTCTTATTTTCTTCTTTCTTCTTTTTTCTTTTCTTCTTTCTTCTTCTTCTTCAGTTCGAGACCTACGCGACTCAACTTCTTCTCTGTTGCGATTTTTTTTCTTTCTTCTTCTTCAGTTCTCTTTTTTTCTTTCATAGCGTGGACTGCCTCTATTCCAGAGTCCTCTGTTTGACAAAAATTAGTGTGTTCCAGAGTCCTCTATTCACTGGAGCAGTGGACTGCCTAATTTTTTTACAAGAAATTTGTATCCTTGTTTATTAATATAATATATTGTATACTAATTTATATAATATTAATTTTTCCATCAATAATGTGATTTCAATGGCTAGAGTCTAGATTTTTAGTATCTATTATATTAATTTTTGTCTTTTGAATTGAAATATTTGCTAATATATATTATATTTATTGGAGATGGAGAACTCTGAGAATTTTTGTTGCGATCATTCATGTTTATCTGCGTTTGATATAACTCGAATTTTACTGCCCACAGGCGGATTCTAGATATTTATATATGCAATTAAATATTTTAAGATTTTAATATAAATTGGTCCTTTTTCAAAAAGGCGAACACCTCGCCGTGAGGCGAGGCAGAGCCTTGTCGCCTTTCGCCTTCCAAAACACTGGGATGGAGGGCATTTTTGTACCATTTTTAATAGTTTAAGGACATTTTAGGCCCTTTTCCATTATTTGTATTAAATATATATATATATATATATATATATATTAGCAACATATTCCCCTTCCCTTTCATCTACCTTTATGTATCCAACCCTTCGTCAACCAAAAAATTATCCTAGCTAAATAAAATCTGTTGTTGTAAATTAGTGTGCTTCGTAATTTCACAAGCTTGCAGGAGTCCGTCGGTTTCCCGAAAGGGAAACCTCTCTCAGTCTAAGTTATGTAAGTTTGTACATTTTACATTATGTTTTCTCCCCGAAAAATATGTGGTCATATGTACATTATGTTTGAATTTATATTATCATGTTTAGTTGTTATCTTATGTTCAAGTTATGAAGTATCATTTATATCAAAATAATTTGAGAGATATGAATAAATAGAGTCTAAAGATAAAAATTACAAGTCTAAAGTAGTCCAATGACAAGCTGATAATATAACAAAAAAATAACGGAAAATTTAACAAAATAACAGGAAAAATTAATTATAAATTATAAAATATATTATTTGTTGTCAAAAAATTGAACTAGTCCTACTCGGTACTCCCTCTCTCATGTATGTCTTAGGCCAAAAAACTCATACATTTTTCTGATTTCTCCCATACTCTTTTTTTTTTAAATCTACCGTGTTCATCTCTTCCTCTTAACCATATATACTTAATAATTTCTTTTTTAACCCCACTCGGATATGGCAGTTACTCTGTCCTTATAGATTTTTTTTGGACTTTAAAGCCTTAGAATCCTAGAAATTTACAGGTTAATCCATCATTATTATTAAGCAGTTAAGAGGCTAACCCTCTACTAAGGGTTAGATTATATGCAAATTGTCAAACATAATACTTAAACATAATTTGAACATAATATACATGATACTTCATAAATTGAACATAAGATAACAACTAAACATGATAGCATAAATTCAAACATAATGTACGTACGACCACATATTTTTCGGGGAGAAAACAGAATGTAAAATGTACGAACTTACCTGACTTAGACCGAGAGAGGTTTCCCTTTAGGGAAATCCGACAGACTCCTACAAGCTTGTGAAATTACTAAGCACACTAATTTATAACAACAGATTTTATTTAGCTAGGAAGATTTTTTTGTTGACTGAGGGTTGGATACATAAATGTAGATGAAAGGGAAGGGGAATATGTTGCTAAGAAAGAGGAGTTCTTATGCCTTCTATTCGTTTTTCATGCCCTTTTCTTCAGCATTTGATCGTCTATTTATAGTGACTTTTGGACTTCAAAATCGGATTTGAAAACTTTGGATATGAAATGACCTTGGAACTTGAGGCATGTAACCTCACGTTTCCATCTATAACCTTACACATGCAACCGCCCATGTCTTCTTATAATGTTGCCTCATTTTCTATACTTCACATGGTCATTTTGACCTTTTGACCTAGTTTTTCAAATATTCCTTGTCTACCATAATATTCCTTGTTTGCCACACTATTTCTTATCTTTCCGCATCTACTTGGTTGACTTCTTATTTTTTCATTTTTTGTAATATCTGCTCATGTGTCTAGATCGTGTAGTGCGATCGAATTTAAGCTCATTCCTGAATCATCGTCCATTCCATCATGAACCTCGTCATCTGAGTCATACTGAGTTCCTTCGTCTTTCACGTCTTCATACCTGTCTTGAAGCTCTTGTTTAGTATTTTGCAAATATTTTTCCAAAGTTTTTCTATTAGTTTTTCCATTTTTTCTTTCTTTTCCGTCTTGATTTACTTGCCTTTTTCTTAGATGACTCACCTCTTAGTGTTGTAGGGAGTATCCATAATTGTTTCTCATTAATTACACTTTTTCACAAAGTGTCAGCCGTCAATGGATTTGATGAGTCTTTATCGGCCACCGTTTGAGCCGGAATAGCTGTGTTCATATTCAACACAGTGGATATGTTTGCATTCGTTGGAGAATGCACACCCATCAACGAATTTAATAAGTCTTTACCAACCACCATTTGAGCCAGACTAGTTGTGTCCATATCCGACACAATAGATCTTTTTGTATTTATTGCGGAATGTACACCCATCTCATTAACTTTTATTGGAGATGGAGAACTCTGAGAATTTTTGTTGCGATCATTCATGTTTATCTGCGTTTGATATAACTCGAATTTTACTGCCCACAGGCGTTCCTCCATTATTTGTAATTTTTCTATGAGTCTGACACTTTCTTGCATTCGTGTTTCATTTTTAAAATTCAATCTTTTAAATATCTCGGTCATTGAAGAGCAACGGTCACAAAAAATAATTTTATCAATGTCTTTTTGGATATTATACTGGATAGTCTATCCTGGATTATGTCTAAGGGCTGGAGAAATATAAAAGTTGGGTCCTAATATTCCTCTAGCATAGTCTAATGCTTCATTGAGATCATTAAACCTTTGAAAAGTGGGACTTTGACACCTTGTACAGAATCTACAACTTCTATCCATGTTTGAAAAACATCATTTGTCTTTCCATGCATAACTATGTAGTATTTAAACTTCATTTCTCTGCTTTTGTCTGTGAAATATTGACATAGTGTATTTACCACGACTATGAAATACTTATTATCTCTTTTAGTATAGGCTATCCAAAAATTATCTACTAGACACCTTTTTTGTTTATCTATTACGCATTCAGGTAATACCCTAAAAGATAAATGAGACGGTGGATAGAATATTAAATTATGCTTTCCAAAATATATTCTCTCCATTGTTTCTGGTGCTACTATCTGAGGTTTGAAACGAACATGACCTAAAACTGTTTGCGCGTACGAGTCTGGAGTTGATGGGTCAGCTTTCACCGTGTCTATAGGCTTTGCCGTTGCTGGTCTCATGCTGAAAAATACATAGTTCTCATTAGTTGATTCTAAGATTTACTCTACTTAATTGATCTGCTAGGTTATTATCTTTTTCTTTAATATATTCAAAGATAATATTTTCGTAGGTTGAGATCGTGTCCATGAAATTAACCCAGCTTCGCCTACTACTTGTTTTTTCATTTATTTTTTGATGAAATTTAACAATTGCTTCGCAGTCTGTTCTGACTAGTATTTCGGCCTTGTTCAAAATATATAACCGAAAACTATTTAACCCATATACTACTACTAAAATTTTCGTGTTTATACTACTCATGTTTTTTTTTATACTTTCCACTCTAATATGCCATATTTTTTCTTCACTTTTATTACTATATTTACTTGATCGGGCTTTTAATACAGCTCCCTATCCTGCAAAACTAACATCTGTTTCTATAATTAAATAATCAATTTCAACAGGTATATGCTTTTAATTCAGCTCTCCATCCTGCAAAACTTTCATCTGTTTCTATAATTAAATAATCAGTTTCAAGAGGTATATTTAAGTCAGAAATATTTATAACTTTTTCTTTAGTTTTTTGCACTAACTTGATATCTTCTGCATTAAAATGTTTCTGTCCTTTAATTCCAGTCTTAGTGTAAAGTGGCCCTTCTGTTTTTCCTAAGTCTTGGATGAAATTCCTAACATAATTTATAAGTCCTAGAATTTTTTTAAATTCTTTTGTGCTTTCTAATTTATCTGGCATTTCTAGAACTTTTTTAGCTATATGTGGTTGTAGCTTAATTTTTCCGTCTCCTAGTACTACTCCTAAAAAATTTATATGTGTTTTACATAGTTCCATTTTCTTTTTACTAATTATTATACCATTTTCTACAAACAACCTAAATATTGTTTGAAGGTGGCTTAGATATTCCCTTATGTCTTTACTAAATACTAAAATATTGTCTACATAAACAAGGACAAATCTTTTATAATCTCTAAATATACTATCCATTTTTCGTTGAAAAATTGAAGGTGCGGTCTTTAGCCCGAAAGGCATTGCTACCCATTTGAAATTTCCTTCAGGGCATGTAAATGTTGTCCATTCTATACTTTTTTCGTGCATTCTAACCTGCCAATACCCTAATTTACAATCAAATTTACTAAATATTTTCTTTCCTTGTATTCTGTTTATTAACTCATATTTATTTGGGAGTTTATATGTGTCTGTTATGGTATTATCATTAAATCTTTTATAATTTATTACCATTCTTGTCTTTCCCCTTATTATTTTACTATGATTCCGCACCATAAAGATTGTGGACTTATGTTTTGACGTAGATCTTCGTATTACCCCCAGGTTTAATAATTCTTTAATTTGTATGGTGAAGTCTTTCATATCTTAATTAGTAGCCTCTATTGCGGCTGTTTTTATTATATATTCTGGGTGTATAATCTCTAATTTACATACCTTGTAACTTAATTGGTTCTTCAATTGACATTTTTTTTCTACCAATTTTACGTTTTATGTTATTATTTCAAGATTTATCCTAAAGACTCTTCTTCATTGTACATTTCCGGTACTCGTATCTATTGTATGCTGCTGTGTCGTTCATTGGAAAGGGCTAGAACTAGTAGATTTCATAAATTCTTTTGGTTATTCCTGTTCTAAAGTTATAAAATTATGTTTCTATATCGATTAAAGTATAGTCTATATTTAGTATATCATAGTTTTCTTCTTCATACATTTCATCTTGTTTTCACTACATTTTTAACAATCTCTACGTTCATTGCAACTAGACTGCAGGTGTTCTGGGCCTAGTGTGTCGGAGGATGTTGTCTCTTTTATGTATCTTTCTTTTATCTGTATTATTGTTGTTTGAACCGGTGTGTAAGTAGTATTTTTAAAGAATACTACTACATCCCTTGTAATCAAACAGCTACCATTGTTATGTAACATGAAATCTAATCCTAGAACAAAATCTACATTTATATTTAAATCCCATACCTAGATTCTATCTACTTTGTAAGTTGATTTGTAAATTCATTACATGTATTTATGAAACTAATCTGGCCTTTATCTATATAATGTTGATATATGTTATGAGTTTCGTCCATTTGCATTGCTGCAATTGACTTATCTAAGATTTTATTAGATTTGGTGGTATTATCTTCTTGTTTATTTTGTAGAGTTTCTATCTCTACGTCTCCTATCTTGAACCTTGCTAGTATTTTTACTGTAGTAAATTTTTTATCTTCATTACATATTAGAGCTTCGCAAGTCTCTATGTTCATTAACTCTGTTTTTTGTGTAGGTTCTGGCTGCCAGTCTTTGTCCACTTTTTCCTTTCCCTTTTCTAGGCCCTTATCCTTTGTTCTAACTCATTTACTCTAATTTCTAATGTCATTATTCTTAAAGCTGTGGTCTGATTTCTTTCTTCTTTGTATTCATCTTCTTTTATTATCTTGATTTTTAGTATGTCTTCTATACATGCGATGTATCTCTCCATATAGCATAATTTACATTTTGCTCTTTTTTCTCTACTTGGATACCATTTACATATAATATATTGATTACTATCTATCCTTTTATTCCTTTCAAATTCATGATTACACTCTTGCAAAACATTTACCATTGTGCTTGCTTGTATTTCTTCTAAATCTAGGTTCTCCATTTCTAGTCCTATTTTGCTTATTAATTCTTCTTGTTCTGAGTCAGAAGAGTCTAATTGTGGTCTCTCGGTCGGTTTTACATTAATAACAGAATATATACTTTTACTATCTGACATATATTCGTGTACGTTTATTAACGTTTCTTGAAAATCTTCTATTAGTTGTGAATTTGTAGTCCGACTATTATTTCTCTTTGGATATACATTTGTCAAATGTTCTATGCTATCACAAGTTAAACATTTTAATTTATTTCTATAGTTTCTATTAGTTTTATATTTTCTAACGTGTCTATTTCTGTCTAGATATGGTTTTCTAGCTGATGACTTTTTTAGGTAGTATTTTCTTCTATTATATGTATTTGCATAATGTGGTCTATTTCTTTTGTAACGTCTTTTTTGATTTTGGTCTTTATTGTAGCTTTGAGTAGTATATATTATGTTTTTACAGAAACTCATCTCATTTTGCTTTAATTGTTTTTGAATTTGTATATTTGTGTGTTTTTCGGTTAGTATTTCCATTATATGTTGCACTCTATGTCCTATTGATCATCTAGCATTCGGATTTTGGATTACTCCTTCTTTTTTATACCATCTTTCTTCTATTTCTTGATCCAAGGCTCCGGGTAATTTATTCAATAGCTTCTTTCCTGATTTTTCGTCAAACGAATTTTCACTAATTGTACAATAATAGTAATAATCTTTTAGAATTTTTTTTATATAGAACCAACTTGTAATACTTAATTGTTCTAGTTTTATTAGAGCATTTCTTTGTAGTATTATTATTCCGCTATTCGGGTCTTCTCTCGTTATTAAACTATGTATTTTATTTTTAAAGTTATACAGGATTAGGTCCCATATTTACTAGGGCTTGGAATTCTTGTGGGAATTTAGATTTATATGCTTCCCATAGCGCTTTTGCCGATTCTCCTAAGAAAATCTTCATATATTTATACACTGTTTCTGCATCTGTATCTTGATATGTCTTTTTACAGTCTGCTACAACTATTCCTTTTCAGTGGTCTATGACTGTGTTCCACATTTGTGGGTCGTGCGCAGCTATATTTAGTATTTTTCCTTTGTTACCCCCTTCTTGTAACTTAATTGGTTCTTCAATTGACATTTTTTTTCTACCAATTTTACGTTTTATGTTATTATTTCAAGATTTATCCTAAAGACTCTTCTTCATTGTACATTTCCGGTACTCGTATCTATTGTATGCTGCTGTGTCGTTCATTGGAAAGGGCTAGAACTAGTAGATTTCATAAATTCTTTTTCGCTTATAACTGAATCCAATTTTATTTCTTCATCACTATCATATATTTTATTGGCAATTTTGTCACAGCTATTTAGTTTTGTTTAAATTTTTTCTTGTTCTCTATATCCTAAGTTATCTATTCTAAATTCACATTTTTTAAAGTGCAATTCGATCTCTGTTAAATTCATTGCTCCTAACTTACACCCTTTACATTTAAATGTATCACTACTTAGGGTCATTCTTCCTATAAATCCTACACACACTAATAAATTATTACCTCTCTCTATTTCTTCATAGCCTTCAGCCTGTATTCCTATTTTTATATTTTTTTCCAAATTCTTTCAAGTTTAACATGAAATTGGGGCTAATATAGAATATTCCTCCATTGTTAGTCATATCTACCTCGATTAATCCTATGATGGATTTCTTTAGATCAGACTATCTATTGTCATATATTGCAATTAATACTTTAGTGCCTAAGTTCTTTCGAGTTAGTCTTTTTAATCCAATTATAATTAAGCTCATGTGCATGAGAGTCATTCTAGTATTTATTATCGTTTTAAATGATTCTGGTTAGTCTTTATAATCCAATTATAATTAAGCTCATGTGCATGAGAGTCATTCTAGTATTTATTATCGTTTTAAATGATTCTGGATTAATTGAAAACAATTGAGAATATTGAAAGATAATACAGTAATAAGGTGTACGGGCCCAATGTAAGTTCACATTTTTTTTTCATAAACAATTTTAATATATTACTTTATCATTTGTTTCAAATGTTCATATGATATAAGTGCATCATTTACAACTAAACTTGAGAAAGCTGAATTCCAAAAAATTCTATGCATAGATGAAATAAAGAAGTATGTTAAATTATGAATTAACACATTTCATGTTCAAGGAATATATAAAATATTGATATCTTTGAAAAAAAAAATCATCAAACTTCATATATTTTTGCAATTGGTATTTATTTTCCACGGTTGTTATCTTCTATTTGTAATATTTGCATCAGAAGCTTTGCATATGATAATACATACAAATCTTTGATCAACTCAAGTATAATTTATTTATGGTTAGCTTTGTAGATAAATTGTGATTCATTTTATTATTGTTTTCAATAAGTAGAAATAATTCTATTTATTTTGATGTTAATATTAAAAGTATTTATTAAAAGAAATACTAACAATACTATATATAAAAATAAAAGAATCACGAAAGCAACTTTATTTCTATATATAATACTAACAATTACCTTAATGTTAAATTCCAAATTAAATTAATTAAAAAAATTAATATTGAACTCTAAATATCATGTCGTAAAATAAAGCTTTGAATTTTACCCCCACAAAATAACCAATATAGTGGTTTTTCTTTTCAGTTTATTTTTCCTTTATTTATTTTTTAAATTTTTTTCTTTCTTTATATTTCTCAACATAATCCTCTTCTAATGACATTTTCTTTTGTTCTTCTTTATTTTTTAATTCCTCATTTTTTTTTTGTAATTTAATATTCCTCAAATTTGAATATTAAATTTTCTTGTTCAAATTTTCTCTGTTAAATAGTTTATCGTATTTGATATTAAGAAAATATCCTACATAAAAATGAAAAACTAATAACTTTTAATATTTCGATGAATACATTATCAAATTATTAATCTCTTATCTTGATAGTCAAACATTATTTTCTCTTTCAATCACTAAATTTGATATTTTTTTTAAATTAAATAAAAAATATTGATACATCATTTTTTAGACTATTTTAATAATCAAGATAAGAACTTTAGTACTAGTCATATTATGCAACTTAATACCAAAAATATGTTTAGATAGTAATCCTTAAAAGCATTTTTAGGAGCAAAAAATCAACTATTCAAACACATTTTATTTTAGGCTGATACTTTGATGTTATTTGGCCTAGTATTATCAGTTCTTAGTTCAACCAGAGGGCCACATCCCAGCCAGTTATCCCATCAAAAATAAGTAAGGTGCCATTGGATGTGCTTTTCAATCTCCAACTGGTTTTTCATCAAGTATTTCCAAACAACTGATTGTCCATTACCCCGTTTTTTAGATATGGGGTTAGCTCTTTGCCAATACTTTGCCATCAAGAAGTCACCCCACAAGGTTCCCTTGGTCCTGAAGATCCATCAATGTTTGTACTGAAAGGATAAAGCTACATCAGTCATTTGTCCAACTCCAATGCCACCTTCCTCGTAAGGGTAGCTCAAGTTCTTCCATGATGCCTAGTGAAATTTCTTCCTATCACTATTCCAACCCTAGAAGAAGTCGTCATGATCTTTTGATCTGTCTAAGAGTTGTTTCTGGAGGACAAACAACAGATAGGAGATGGATAGGTAGGGATTGTAGAACATGTTTCACCAGCACAACCTTTCCACAAAGGATAGCATCCTGGTTTGCCACCCAGTGATCTTGTTCAAAAACATAGCCACAAGCCCGTAGTATATAATTTTTCATCTCCCAATATATATAGGACACCCAAGGTATATCATAGGACTATCGTTTTTATTGAAACCAGTAACTTTTTTTTTAACCCTTCTAAGACATCAAGGCACAGGAAGGGACCATGAAATGGCTTTTGTTTTTATTGATCAATTGTCCTGATACATCTTCCTAAGTGGTAAGAGTTTGCATAACCAGCTTGAGAGATTTTCTCTTTCCATTGATGAAAATGATTACATCATCTGCAAAACTCAGGCAATTGATCTGAGGACCTCTTGGATGCATGAAGAAACTATGATAATTGGGAATAGAATTGAACCTATTAAGCAACGTGGATAACACTTTTGCCCCAGGGATAAACAAAGCAGGTGAGAGGGGATCACCTTGCTTAAGGCCTCTAGAAGATTGAGAAAAACCATGCCTAGAGCCCTCAAATTAATTATGACAGAATATCAATTGTTGGACATAATTCTTCACACTATATCAATAAATACTTCAGCAAAACCCATTCTTCTGAGAACCAAACAAGTGTATGACTAAGAGACCCTATCATAGGCCTTAGCCATATCAAGCTTAATGACATTATTACTACCATCATTAGGCTTCTTAATGTAAGAATGATTTCTTGGGGCCAACATAATGTTCTCATAAATGCTCCTATTCTCTACAAAACCACACTGATTGAGAGAAATCAGCTTCGGAAGAATAGGAGCTAATCTAAGGCAAAGGATCTTGAAGATAATTTTGTTAGTGAAATTAGCGAGGCTAATAGGTCTAAACTCAGTCATACATGTGTAATTAATTTTGAAATACTCATTGTGACTAAAAATAATAGACGATAGACTGATGCACCTCGTATATCAAGCCCTCTCTAGTCGAAATGTAGAACTAAGAAATAACACACAGTGATCGGTAGGGCATGGTTTATGTATTAAAGCGGCTCCTGCTACGAGGAACACAGAATATTATCATTAAATAAGATGAAAACATACAGAATTCAAATGCAGAAAATGTCAGTGATCTTTATTAATAGATCACTTCTTTTGTGAGACATATGAAGTATCTGACAACCCTTGGGTCTCATGCAGTGGTTTCTAGAAATGGATAGTCAGTATAGCCAACAATAGGATCAGATATATAGAATGTTTCCCTGTTATACTTGTTGAGAGGAGCATTTAGCTCAAATCGCTTTGGTAAATCTGGATTGGCTAAGAATAGACGCCCATATACGACAAGATCAGCTCGGTCTTCAACCACAGCTTTGTTTCCATCTTCTCTATCGTAACCACCGGCTACCATAAAAGTACCTTTAAATGCCTTCCTCATTGGTACAAGGCTTTCAGGACATTCAAATTTTTCCCCGAGTGTTTTCATCCTAGGCTCAACCATGTGGCAATAACATATGCCATACTTATTCAGGGATTCAGCCATGTAAAGGCCCAAAGCAGTTGGGTTTGAGTCTCCTGATTCCATGTAGCTTGCAAATTGGGAAAGCCTTATTCCTACTCTGTCAGCTCCTATCTCATTTGCAACCGCTTCAACTACCTCTAGTGCAAATCTACAACGGTTTTCTAAAGACCCTCCATATTGGTCAGTTCGATCATTGACTTGGTCCTTCATAAATTGGTCAATCAAATAGCCATGAGCTCCATGGATCTCAACCCCATCAAATCCTACAAATTGAACAGATTACATTACACAAACTTGCCTTTAAAGAGTGTGTTAGTTTGAAGGCAATACTGATGCGATAGCACAGGGAAAGCTATTCAATGAAAGGATTGTACATCACAACTGATCAATTCTCCAATCAATCAATCTAGCAAAGCACCTTTTTAGCAAATATTATGCAAGATTTAACTTGTTCGTGAAAATGTCTAGACCTCAATTTCATTTCTTGATTCCCACAGTGGACCCAAAAAAAAAGCGACTCATTCTGGTTATTTACTAAAGAGCACCAATGACATGCCATTTAGAATGTGTTCAGCACAGTAACGGAGTAAGTATTTTCATCAAGGGTGTTCATACTTTTAGATATGAGTGAGTGATTTTTGTATCAAGGGGTTCAACAATTGATATATATCAAAATATTTATATTTAACCTATATATTCGAAAAGATTGTCCGACTAAGGGTGTTATTTGACCACCTTTGGATGAATGTAGCTCGGCCCCTAGTTCGGTACGGAGGAAAATGTTTTATGGAAATGCTTTCCATTCACCAACCAAACCCAGAAAATAACCCCCTTATTTTCCAACAAAATATTTTCTAGAAAAACATTTTCCTTCATACCAAACACACCACTCGACTGCATATGTAACACTCTTCACATACATTATGTTGCAACAAACAACAACAACATACCCAGTAGAATCCCACAAGTGGAGTCTGGGGAGGGTAGGGTGTTCGCAGACCTTACTGCTACATTATGTTGCAAAAGTTAAAAAAAAAATTCTTGTTTCTCCATTGTATTGTTTACAACAAACGTTCTAATTCAGTGTTCAGATACGTCTGTTGCACCAGCAAAAAGATATGGGTGGCAGACTCCAAACATATACAAGAAGAAATGAGTTTACATATTTTAAACAAAGTTTGTGGCTTCCCACATAGAACATGTTAAATGGTCATTCTACTTTACCATGTTCATAAAATGGTTGAGATAAAAAGTAAAGCAAACTTTTTATACAATCACATGAGTGACCAGTACTATTCAAATAGTAACATTGATTGCTCAGCTAATGCCTCTGCATTTTCATTCTTATGATTCAAGATTCAAGTTAGAACATACCGTGACTTTCTTTATCTATTGCTTCGAGAAACTAGCTACCCATCTTAAACAAATATAATAAATAAAGAACAAAGATTTTCTGTTCTAGAATTTCAGACTGTAATAGATTTCCATCAAAGCATTTAGCCTTACTTCTTAAGGAATTAAAACGTATGCAGTGTACTTCACAAGAAATTTTTACCAGCTTCAATGGCATTTCTAGCAGCAAGCCGAAAATCATTAACAATCTGAGGGATTTCATCTGTTGTCAGCCGTCGTGGTGGGGTAAATTGTGCAACATCTACACCATTGGCACGAATTTGAGGTGTTAATGGCTTGTCTGTGCTGGAGATAGGATCCTGTCCGTTGGGCTGAAAATCTGTACAGAAAGGAGTCAGTTAAGAAGAACAAAAGTTGCATTTAGTGATACATTAGTTCTCTCAAAGTTTCAAATATGACTTGATAAAATGGCTAACACCATGGGATAAAAGTCAGTTACCTTTGTTGGAAACTCTCCCTACATGCCAAATTTGGCAAAAGAAGATTCCTCCTTTGGCATGCACTGCATTTACAATTGGTTTCCAGGCCTCCACTTGCTCCTTTGCCCATATTCCAGGAGTATCTTTGTACCTTCAATCAATAAATCATATAGAAGAATTTAGAATGAGTATTTGGGAGATGGTACGGGAGGAGGAATCTAGAACATGACTATCAAATTATTGAGAACAGTAGGAACTAAGGTTACCCTTGGGCAGTGTCAGAAACTCCTGTGGCTTCTGCAATTAGAAGACCCCCTTTTGTGGTTCTTTGCGAGTAATAAAAAATAGCATGTGGTTGAGGAACATTGCCATATGATCTTTGCCTTGTTAATGGCGCCAAGACAACTCTGGATAACATATAAAGTCTGATAATAAGAAGTAATTCACATTTTATCCATCAAATCAACATACAGTGTTATGCATCAATAGGACGTCAATTCAAAAGCAATAACATACCCAGTGAAATTCCACTAAGTAAGGTCTAGGGAGGATAGAGTGACCTTACCACTACCTCAAGAGGTAGAGAACCTTGTTTCTAAAAGACTCTTGGCTCAAGATGTCAATCCAGAAAGAAGGCTTAAAATTATAAGATAGATGAGAAATTCAACTTAGTTGTCAAAATTAACACAATCGATCAATAGAATTCAGTTACTGCAATCACCATTTACTTATCAAGAACACTTACAAATATGCGTCGAGTGCAATAAGAACAACTGCATAAAGTTGAATGGATCTGATAGAAGAATACCTATGAGATAATTGAAAGTTTCCCATTTTATAAGGGGTCAGCAGAGGAATGTGTTGTTTCCCTTCAGCAGATTTGTTTTCCATTTTGAGCTTTTTCTTGATGTGTCACAGTACAATCTCTCTTGATTTATCCAGCAACGACAGAAAACAGCTTGGGATATTTATAGGAAAGGAGAGTGTGATACAAGGGAATGGAGCCAGAAAACGGATTCAAACTACAAAAATGTCCATGTATCTGTTACACCTAAATAATACTGTTATCTACTTCAAAAATATTTTTATCCACTTTTTTTTAATTTATTTATACCCTTGAAACTAACGACCTTCTCTTTTTATTTTTTTAAATACTTATTATATTTCATTTTTTTATGAAATAAAGTAAACCCCTGTCCTCAATTTTTTTTACAAAAAAAACGTATAATTTTATTTTTTATTTTTTAGAGTTTGTTTTGAGATTATAAAGAAAGATATTATTTTGATTTAGATAAAATATATGAAAAATGTGACTAAAAAATATAAACTAGTTGCTTTATTGTAATTTTTAAAAAAAATAAAAGATTAGGCCATAAAGAAGGTATATTTTTCTTGTATTCAATAAACTATGGGAAAATAAACTCTCTTAAATAATCTACAGTTACAACAATACATATTTTGAAATTTTTAAAAAATTCAACACATATTTATATTTTATGTAGACAATATAATTAATCTTTTAAGGAACAAAGCGATCTATTAAAATTGATTTAGCTTTCTTTAATTTTTTTTATTTAATCAAATTTAAATAGTTTTTCGTTATTGTTAATATAACATTAGAAAAAATAAAAATTTACTCTTTCTATAAAATAAAAACTCAATTTTCATTAATTTTATATATTTTTAAAAAGTTTTCCTTTTTATTTTATTCCGTAAAAAAATAAAGCATACTAAATATTTTTATTTTTTTAAAAAAGAGATAGGGTAGTTAGTTTTAAGGGTATAAGTGAGCAAAGAGGTTAATAAAGAACATTTTTTGATCCAAAGGTGGATGAGAAGGACATTATAGTCCAAATAGGTGGATGGAGGGCATTTTAGGCTATTCTCCATTTTTAGAAAAATTTCAGACGTATACAATTACGTTCTTAATAGCAATCTAATTAAGTTTGTATATTTAATAGTAAAATTAATAAAAATATTCTAAAGTTATTAAGTTCTTTCTATATAGAAAATTAAATTTATCTTAAGAACTTTTATTAATGTAATATTGCTAAAATCTTAGTTATCCTGAATTATATTTTTGGATTATAACATTATGTCTCAATATAATTGGTTTTTCAATAGTGCTTGAACTCTCTAATTTGAATGTTAAATTGCTATAATACCCCATCTTAAAAATCAGTTTTTAGTATATTTTTATATTTTATATTATATTATATTGAAACCAGATAAATTTTTACATCAAAGAATTATGACTTTTTCGAAAGGTTGTGATTTTTTCAAAGTTTTGTGACTTTGTCAAAGTGTCTATACTATCTTAAAAGTATGAACTCCCTAAGTTGAATATTAAATTATTATAATATCCCAACTTAAAAATCAATTTAGTATATTTTTTATATTGTATATTATATTTCTTTGATTATATTACATTATTGAAATCAAATAATTTTCATATTGAACGATTGTAACTTTTTTGAAAGGTTGTGACTTTTTCAAGAAGTTGTGACTTTTGCGAAGAGTTGTAATTTTTTCAAAGAGTTTTGACTTTTTCGAAAGATTGTGACTTTTCCTAAGCATTGTGACTTTTTTGAAGGTTTGTGACTTTTCTAAAGAGGTTACTATAATACCTGCAACTTAAAAATCAATTTAGTATATATTTTATAGTTTATATAATATTTATTTAATTATATAATATTAAAAGTAGATAAATATTTCACATTGAAAAATTGTGACTTTTTTGAAAGGTTGTGACTTTTTCGAAGAGTAGTGACTTTTTCAAAAAATTATGATTTTTTGAAGAGCTGTGACTTTTTTCGAACGACTGTGACTTTTACAAAGGGTTATGACTTTTTTGAAAGGTTTTAAATTTTTCAAATGGTTGTGATTTTTTGAAAAATTGTGACTTTTTCAAAGAGATGTGACTTTTTCTAAGAGTTGTGACTTTTTCAAAAAATTGTAATTTTTTCAAAGAATTGTGACTTTTTTCAAATGACTGTGACTTTTTCAAAGGGTTGTGACTTTTTTGAAAGGTTATAACTTTTTCAAAAAATTGTGATTTTTTGAAAAGTTTTGACTTTTTCAAAGAGATGTAACTATTTATATATACTTATCAGATTTTTGATTCGATTATTGTTTTATATATAGAGTTTTGGTTATTTTGTATTATAGCTGAATATAAAGACTTTTTCGAAAGGTTGTGACTTTTTTGAAGAGTTGTGACTTTTTCAAATGGTTGTGACTTTTCTAAAGAGGTTATTATAATGCCCCCAACATAAAAATCAATTTATTATATATTTTATAGTTTATATTATATTTATTTAATTATATTATATTAAAAATAGATAATTTTTCACATTGAAGGATTATGACTTTTTCGAAAGGTTGTGATTTTTTCGAAAAGTGTAACTTTTTCGAATGGTTGTGACTTTTCCAAAAGGTTCTGACTTTTCCAAAGGGTTGTGACTTTTTCGAAGGGTTATGAAAGCAGATAATTTTTCACATTGAACGATTGTTATTTTTTCAAAAGGTTGTGACTTTTTCAAGGAGCTAAGATTTTTTTGATAAATTGTGATTTTTTTTTGAAGAGTTGTGACTTTTTTTGAATGGTTGTGAATTTTCCAGTGAGTCATGACTTTTTCGAAGAGTTATAACTTTTTCAAAGGATTGTAATTTTTTCAACAAATTGTGATTTTTTCAAGAGTTGTGACTTTTTTGAATGGTTATGACTTTTTCAAAGGGGTGTGAAGTGTAGCCCATCTTAACTCATGTACCCAGACAAATGCCCTCACTGAAGGGATCCTAATTGCCTAATTAATGGAAGTCCAGTTTAACCAAAATAAAAAAGAATAGTTTCATTCTAGGTAAAAAAAAAAAATTCAACTAACATGATAAGAAAAGAATATTATTTTGACGAAATAATTGAAATATTATTTTGACAAAATTATTGAATCGTTATCATATTCCCAAAAGGAAGTGAGGGGAATTTTTATGGGTAGGTAATTATAAAGAAGTGAGTCCAATTATAGAGAAGTGGATCCACGTAAATGTTTTTTATTTTTTTAAAAATTAGTTCAAGTTAATTTTAGAATGGCTAATAGGATAGCTGTAACACGCTATAAATGAAACTGTTAATTGGGGGTTAATATTTGTCGTGTTAAAAATAAGGGTAAAATAATGCTAAAAGGTTATGATTGAGAGTAGCTAAGGTTCAATAGGTAGACCAAAGATAAATCTGCACCAACTCATATTGTTAAAAAGTATTCTAGATTTTTTTTTCGTTTTAATTTTTTTTTCGTTTTAATGACCAACTAATAATGCATTCAATCTATGAATATTATTATCCTTTTGCAACCAAAAAATAGTATTCCTTGTCACGGTACGTCAGGGCACATGTCATTCTCCAGCCGCCAATCCCAAACTAATAATTTCTCAAACATAAAAAAGCATATTAGCTCCACCAACCACGACCATACAAAAAGCTATGTTTGACTCAATTATAAATTTCGACTTATTGTTGATGTCACCCAATAGTATGCAAATTGTGCAAGTATCTTTAAATCATCATCAAAATTTCTTCAGAAAAACGATTCTTCTGGTGAATGTAAAGGGGAAAAAAACAGACTCATTTGATAAGAGATATTAAAGAATATAACATATGTATCAGTTATAGTATTATTTAGTAGATCTTTGTTTAGTAAAATTTTTAGTCTATATATAACTAATACATACATTAGTTATACATCATACTCAATCATACTCAATATTATGGAGTATATGACTAATACATGTCAAATTATGATTATTAATAACACAAAGACTATTAGCATATAGAGAAATGATCTCAACATTTTAATCTCAATAGTACTAATACAGTATATTCAATATTTTTCATATACACTTTATCAAGCAACTTAAGATATCGTTTGGTAGAGTGTATTAGGAGAAATAATTCATTTATTATGTATGGTATTATTCAGTATCATGTCTTTGGGGCATACGTATAGCTAAAATATATATTAATTATACACCCTAGGTATTATATAGTGTATAACTAACACCATCTATATGATTTAATACCATGAGATTAATATATGTAAAGATAAAAATATCCTTCAAATTCTGTTAAGCATTTTGTTTATTTTCTTGGTTTTATGTTCTAAATTTGTAGTAGTAAATTTTTTAAAATAAATTAGCTTATAAATTTTATTATGCAGAGAGAATTGTATATTGCTAATTAAAATCCTATGTAAATCAATAAAATATTTGAATTGTGAGTTGTCTAAACTAATCGAAAAGGCAAATATATCACTACATGATGTTTGTGATCTTAATTGAACATATATTTGTTGATATATGTGGTTTTCTATTTATTTGTGTTTTGAACCATTTATAAAATTGCATGCATATTAAAATTATAATTGGCAATTTTTATGTATAAATGTAGATGTTTTATTTCATTTTACTATTATTTATCGTCTTTTCGATTTTGAAAATAAAAGATCTATTTTTTAAAATTGAAAATTGACGTCTTGTGAGAAATCAATTTAATAAGATAATAATTATTTATCCTCAAATAATTCAAGTGAGAATATTAAAATGAATAAAAAAGCATTGTAAAGATGGATGGGTCTCCATAAGGACATAATTTTAAAGAACTTTTTTTTGTAGAATTTCAAATCACCAAATAAATGATATATCTAACTTTTAACACAATGAACTAAATATTTGATAAAAAATAATTGTTACATTACATTTTTTTTATTATTAATCCCTACATTATTAATTCTTACCTAATTTATATTTGTACCAAACGAATCCTATGTCTCTTCCCTCCTCTCAAAACCACCCTTTCCCACTTTCAACTTCTAACTTCCCACCTCCCATCCATTGCATTCACGTGAGTTCTTTCCGTTCAAATTTGAAGTAGGAATAGTTTTAAAAAAAAGTGGATCTTCAATTTAGGTTGCATTTAGCATGGAGGAAAATATTTTTCTCGAGAATAAAGTTGATTTCTAATTCATGTTCTCATGTGTTAGTGAATGAAAATATTTTTTTTTAAAAATATCTTTTATTTTAGTTAAAGAGTAAAAATATTTTTTAGTGCAATAGTTTCTTAAATGAAAATATTTCATAACATAAAATATTTTTAAAAACAAATATTTAAACTTTTTTTTGGGGGGAAGGGGCTGAGTG